>JAGDYQ010000077.1:4153873-4237318 GCA_021962125.1 Bulinus truncatus | reverse complement strand
CAAAACCTGTCGGATCATGGCCCACAACAGGAGATCTACGGCGTCCTCTATCCTGGACCAGACTCTCAAGATGATTCCAGATGCAATCAATCTTTGTGATGTAAACTTTAATGTAGCGACGCAAGGGGTTTCTTGAAAGGTATTCGAACCCATGACCCTTCGGTTGACAGTCGAGCGCTATACACCGCACGAACAACCGTCCACGATCCCATGAAAATAAGTAAAGTTCCCTACAGGACCATTGGGGCAGATGAAGTGTAGAATTCATCTGTTTCTTAGTTTCTTTAACTTAGGTATATGAAGGGATTGTGTGGTTAGCACAACGCCCAGCTGCCTTCACTAACTAACTTAAGTCAGGTACCCATTTAAAGCTGGGTGGATTGTGGGACGACTTTAAAACAAATTTCACCAGGAAAAAAATTCCAATTTACCCAGGACTCTCAGGTCGACCGTCGAGTATCTACACCACTCGGCCATCCGCCCCACCATCCCCATGTATGGTTGGCAAAATGTGAAAATGATAAAAATTTTAGCTTTAAAAGTGACACGGGACTCTCCCCTCTGCAGTGGGGATAGCAACTTACTTTGCATACTTTAAAGAACCGCCCTGCTAACTGTGTTGATGAAACAGGAATGAGTTGCCAACTACCAGTATCGTGGTAAGATACTGCGGCCGTACAGGGCGCTGAACTGAAAAGTGGAGGAGGGCGCAAAAAAAAATGTAACGGTTGTCTAAAATGTCATGCAACATTTGAAAGTCCCCTTTTGAAGACGTACACCTATTTATATTTCATACAAATGTAATCAGGTACTGCAAAGATTTTGTATACATGAGAACCGCACAACGCATCTGTACAATGCAAACTAAAAATCGTGTCAATTTAAAAAAAAAATGTAATAATTGTTCTACTCTCGATGATTTGTATTTTTAAACACACCAATTTAGCAAATGACTGCCTAACTTTGTTTGCTATCATCTTGACGATAAACACCAGTTATGCCCATTCTAACATGATAACTAAATATGCTTTATGTTGGTATTATTAAACGATGATCAATTTAACATTTATTTTGAGCTCTTTGTCACTGTCAGTATAGAGTTCCAAACAGATAAGTTCTGTGTCGAATCCGGCAGCCGCAAGAGCATGGTTATCTTGGGGGGCGTGGCAGCTATGGTACTATTTGCGTTTCAAGACTAATGCTGACCAACATTATATGTTTAGTCTAATGTTTATGTAAACACATTTTTATTTGGATAAATAATTTCTCTATATATGCTATTAATGGTTTCAATATTATTAAAGGATATGTAATATATTAAGGAAGTGTGTATGCTTTAAAAATAGTCACAACATTATTATGGATTATGTCAAATTATGATGAATTTTAACTGCTTTCTTGGCTTTAAGTTAGTTTAATTTAGTAACATTTAGCGACAAATAACGTTTCTAGTAAAATAATGGCATTAATTTTTAAGAAATATGAATAATATATTGAATTTCTTTAAGGCTTTGCTCTATATTTCCTTATGTCATATTTGAAAGGATCTTGAAAGTATTAAAGTATAGTATATTAAATTGAATGACACAGCTCATACTTTTTAACTTTATTATTTATATCTTTGAAAGCTTGGCATCAAATTACCATTTCAAGACGACTTGAATACTGTGCAAATAATCAACTATATACTATGATAATCATAGTTTGAGGTATGAGAATTACACCTAAACAAAATTAAATGCAAATAAATGTGATTGATTTATATATACCTTAAACAATATTACAGGGACAAGGCATGAATGTTGCCTATCATACTCATATTTATAGAGCATACTATTTTATTTAACTGAGTTTATTAAATATAGTTCGCATGTTGTTTATATTATTATTTTATTATATATATTGTTAGCATAATCATTTATACACATATAACTATTATATATCAATATATACAAAATATCTGATACTGCTAAATTCATCAATATTAGCTGGCAGCAGATATTAAGTTAATCTTTCGGGCTATCAATTAGCTTTGTGACCCTGGATCAATATATCAGTATATGGCTTTAGATTATCTACTAGTATCACCAATGTTACTAGAAACTGGTGACCTCTTCATTATCTGCCCCTATAACCCTCAAGATATTTCAAGGGATCTTTAAGCTAGAAACATGTCAGAAGTATATATTATTTACAAAGGTAAAAAAAACAAAAACAACACCAGCATATTTATGTCATTGAATTTACGTAAAATTTATTTTCAATTATTTTAGGGCAAGATTTTACCAACGCAAGATGGGATGATTTTCAGCACAAGATTGAAAATAAAGACTAGAAATAACCCTAGCTAAAACAATCCAAAATGACATCTCAGATAACGAACCTAGTCAGTGAAGTGGTAAGCTATTGTTAGTATAAAATATATTTAGTAAAAAAAATAAATATTTCCTTCTCACAGTAAAGAAACACAAACATAGAGCGTCTTTAACTAAAGCTCATTAAATGTTTTAATTAAAAAACGACATTAGATATTAATTAAATGAGTGATGTTACATCTTATTAAAAATGAAAAAGCCCACTCATATCACTATGTGGGACGGATGACCAAGTGGCATAGATACTAGACTGTCAACCTGAGAATTCTCTGTGAGAACCAAGAGAATTTTTCCAGGTTTTGGGGAAAGTTGGTATAGTTCAACAAGTCCAGCTTTAAATGGTTACCTGCCTTCAGTTGGGGAAGTAAAGTCAATCCCCTTTATATGCTGAGGTTACATAAACATTATCAAGTTTAAATTGCATATAGTTAACTTTATAAAGTATTCTCTGACAGTATAATAGATTTTGTTCCATTAAATGAGCTAAAGCTTTTTTTTATATCTTTGTTCTCAGGATGGAAGGTCAAGTAAAAATGCTATTGTGCAAACATCAATGGATCTGAACTATTTGGATAGAGTAAAAATGTTAGATATTTTAATGAGCTCTCCTGAAGCTCATGCTGGAGTCAGATCATTCAGGATGAAAATTTTTTTAATTTTAAATTCTTCAAAATTCATGGTAAATTCATAATTTTTAATGTATTTAAAAAAGGTCTTTCATAATATAAAAAAAATGCTAAACTTAACCATTCAAAATAAAAAAAAATAATTTAGTGATTGTTTGTTAGACTTTTTTGAGTATAGTCAGTTTATTAGGATTTAAATAACTCAATTAATATGTAAAATAGTTTTAATAGGTCCATGAATTAAATTAATTTGCTTTAGATAACTATTCACCAAACCTTTAAAAACAATTAAGTATAAATTATGCAGTCGGCAGATATGTTTGTCTATCAATTTGCTTATGAATAATTCTCTAAAGATCAGTATTGATATAGAGGATGATTATATTAATGATACTTCGTTCATCGAATGAAAACATTAATGCTTCTAGTGCCAGTATTTCATATGTCCTTTTTCAGATGGCTATTATAGTATTGGTCATTCTGGATATTTGTCTCATCTTAACAGAATTGTTTTTGGAGCTAGCATTTTTGAAAAAGGGAATGAAATTACCAGAAGAACTGGAAATGGTTTGTGGATATATTGTGTTCCATTGTACACTGCACTGTTTACCAAACTAAAGAAAATTCCATAAGCTACTATTTTCTTTAAATAGGCATAAACTTTGTTCACATTTATAAGTACAAAACATCTCTGTTCACAATATTTGATATATCACAATCGGCAGGTAGTGCTCATTGCTATGGAACACTTTAGTTAACTTAATTAGTTAGATATGCAGTTAGAAATTCTTATTAAAGTTCCTTACTGTTCCACATTTTCCCTTACTGACTTCCAATGTCACATATATATTACATTATAAATAATGTCTTTTTTTTTTTCAGCTTTTTCTTGGTTTATCATTAAGTATTCTGATAATTTTCGTCTTTGAAATAATATTGCGTATATATGCCATGGGTCTGTCATTTTTCAAACATTTCTTGGAACTGATGGATGCATCTGTGATCATTGTGTCCCTAGTTATAGACCTGTATACTCTGATGAGAAATCACAATGTAATTATGGCAGCTGATTTGATCATTTTGTTTCGTTTATGGAGAGTGACTAGACTTTTCACCGGTAAATATAATAATTTATTGAAGTACTGTTTTAAATAACTTCTTCTTCCACTTCATTTGCAGTATAATACCACTGAGTTGTTTGTTACAAAGCATTAATGGTACTTTAAAATGTTTTTTTCCATCATTTTTTTAGAAATAATGGTTTTAGTGCTGCTTATCCTAAAATTTAAAAACTGTAAAGATAATTTGAATTAGCATATTTGCAATGCTGAAATAAAACTGTGGTGGATTTTTTGTTTTAGTTTTAAATGCTTGTGTATACAGTGGTCCCCAGTTCCAGTTTTCATTAAGCAGTACTAAGTAGACTTCTATAATCTAAAATGTAAGTCACATGATTTTTTCAGTTGAGAAGGAGATTGGTAAGGGAGGATACAAACAAACTATTACACACACACACACATTTTGCGATCCACCTGTAGTTGTCACATTCTGAGGTGGAACTTACTACATGTATTTGCAACAGTGATTTTACTTCACAGAAAAAATTAAATAATCCATTTTTTTTTCCTTTTTTTCCTAAATGTCCACAAAAAACAACATGTAGTTACGCATACAACAGGGTGATTTGAGGTCACCCAACACCAAAAATACATCGAAACAGGAAAAAATATGGGCGAAAAACATAAATGAACGATTTTCCTCTACCTGAGAAATATTGGCCATTTAAAATAAATCTTTGCAGAGGACCACTGAATTTTGGTATTCTCTACCTTGTTAACAGCCATCAATCAGTACAGATCATACTGAGCATGAAACAATACTATCAGCCTTGAAAGAAAAAAAATGTGCATAATGGTTGCATTTTTCAAAAAATTTCTGAAAGGTGGTGCTGAAAATGCTAAATTGTAGAATTTCTGTGCGTACATTCTACTACAAATATATTTATTACAATGTGATTTTCTAAAAACAGTAATAGCAGTGTTTATATTTGGTATACATTCTTTGATTTTGAAAGCAACTTTTTTTCTTTGAATCTAAGTTAGCCAGTTACTGCTGATGCTCAAAATAATATTGTCACTAATTGGTTTTTTATACCACTAGTACCAAGATAATATTTATAAAAGCTATAACATCCACATCTTTAAACTTCTTCATTATCATATTTCACTTGAGTCCTATTATCCCATGAATAGTTCTGATTTGTCGTTTTGAAAGCCTATGTGTTCTGACAAAATGTTGAGTGGGTAAAAGGGGCATCATATCATCTTACACAGATAAACTGACTTGAAAATGATTCATGAATGTGTTTCTATTGTTATCTTTGCTATGAATGTCTTTTATTTTGGTGCTTAAACTGTATGTCATAGATTAAAAAATACAGCAAATAAAGTTTAGGTAATTTTTAGATTGTTGTCATGCTTTTAAAATCATGCATATATTTTCGAGCAATATTTTTTTAACTTTCCTTTTTACATTTTATCTTGACTACTTCTTTTATAATTTAAAATAAAAACCGTACTTAAAAAAAACTTTTTTTCCCTATAATACATAATACTGTTGTATTCTAAGTATGTACTTAAACTTACGTTTGGCATTCACTGCAGACTGATACAAAATCATTACAAGCCTGACTGTTAGTGTTAATGATATGACAGGAATGCTTAAGAAATTTACCATGTTTTATGTGTCTGAAGGGTTTAAAAAATTCAATGAATTTATGTATTGGGGGAAAAAACAGCATTATTGTGCGGAACGTTGCTTAATAGTGTTAAGCGGAATATGGCTGTATTGGAGTCCATCAATAGGTTAGATATGATAAAAAGGATGTTTATGGAAGCAAATAATCACAAGTAGTATATTCCTTTGGTTACTTCTTTGGAGAAAGGAAATATAGGCTGACGATATTTGCATACCTGTTTCTAGTTTTTTAATACATACAAAGAGGATTGACTAATAGCAGAATAGTAATCTTTAGATATATTTAAACTGTTATAATTGATTCTTTTGAAGAAATTTTTAGATAATATAATTTCTTTCTAGCTTTCAGGCAAAAGTTTTCACTAAATAAATCCAATTGTAACTTTTTGTAATATTTGACAAATTGTCAAAAACTGAATCATTTTGATATAAATGAACGAATATAATTGGCAAATAATGACAAAATATATTTCAAAGATATAAATTTGTTTAAAACTGAAAATCAGAAAGTGATGATAAATGAAAAAAAAACTAATGAAAAATATTAATGAGCTTAACAAATGTGTGGTTATATGTCATTGAGATAGAGTTGCAAATAGTGATTAAAAATAAAAGCTTAGAATATTTTTTTGATAATTGTATGGACTATAATTTATTTATGACTTAAAATATTCTATGATCGATTCCAAATATTTTTTTTTATTAAGGATTCATCAGTTCTCTGAAGATGCAAAATGCAATAAAAGCTTGTGAAGAGGAGCACAAATACAGGGAAATGGAGCACAAAATAGCACAATGCCTACAGAATTGCCAGCAGCAACAGGAGAGAATAAATTACCTTACTGGACTATTAAAAATAGCTAACATCCACTTCGATGAGCAAGAGTGATGCATAAATAAAATTCTGTTTATTATATTGACTTTAAAACTGTAAAAATTATAATATAAAATAAAATAATGAAGTTCCAAAAATAGACAATTTTTTATTTGTGATCTTCATTGATTGTGACTCATTGTGACATTGTGAAGTAAGAAATAACCAATTAACTGACACTTTCCATTGATTGTGACATTGTGAAGTAAGAAATAGCCAATTGACTGACACTTCCCATTGATTGTGACATTGCGTAGTAAGAAATAACTAATTGACTGACACTTCCCATTGATTGATTGTGACATTGTGAAGTAAGAAATAACCAATTGACTGACACTTTCCATGATATTTTTAATCTGCAATAATTGAAAAATGTGATTTCATATTTGAATGAATATGTGTTGATATTTTCTTAATATGTATTAAATTTGTGGCATAAAATTGTGACAATATTGATTAGAAGTAAATTAGAATTAATTTTGATGAATATCTTACTGAAAAATGATATTATGGCAATTATGATAGAGGTCAAACTAGAAATAGGTATTGTATTATCCATTACATAAAATACTCAAAAACAGACAGATCTCCAGAAAACTAAAGAAAACAATATACAAGATGATGATTAGACCAGTAGTAGGCCTAACATATGATAATGAAACATGGATCATCAGCTAGCAAACAGAAAATATGCTAAACGCATGGGAAAGAAAAAATTTTGGAAAATATCTGGGCTGGTTTAGGACAACAATGAATGGAGAAGTACGACAACCTCAGAATTATATGAGCAGACTAACATGACCTAGGCAATTTGAAGTGTGATGTCCTCTTTGGTTGTGCCATCCTCACTGATGACTCTTTCTAGTTAGGTGAAGCCTTTATTAATGTTTACTCCGCTGAGCTGTCGTGGGCTTTCCTGTTTGCTGCTCAGCATCATGGCTTTGGTTTTCTTAGTGTTGATCCTTAAGCTAGTCTTCTCTGCTTCCTCTGAGAGATGTGTGAGCTTTAGTCCGGCATGTTGTTGCTTCTGTGACTGAAGGATGATTTATTCTGCAAAAGGTCCACTGTATGCCTGTGTTCATATCCTATGTTGTTCTACTCATTATCCAACCAGTGGAGATCGAGAAATTAATAGAAGACAGCATGCAATCTTGCCTTACTCCTGGATTCATTTCAAATTGGTTAGTCATCTTACCCTTAAATACAACCTAGCCGACAGGGCGTTCATAAAGTCTTTTTTAGTGTTTTTGATGAATTTTTGAGTAATCCTAATACACTATCAGCTTCCATATGGTCTTTCTTTCTACACTTTTTCCAAATGTACACAAGTATAGTGATGACTGCCTCTCAATCAATCGCTCTATTAAAATTTGTGGTGTTTCTGTTAGATAAAAACATGATTTGCCTTTTTGAAAGCCTGGTTGCTGCACTCTTAGCCTCCTGCCTATCAAGTTTTATTATTTTTACTTTTTAATGCAATTTAATAAAAGCTTATGTTTTATTAAATTTTTAAAATATCTTTTTTTTTATTATTATTAGTGTTAGAATAAAACTTGTTATTGATTGTAAAAATTAAACAAGTTAGGCTTCATTAAAGTGTGCTACTAAAAATGTGCATGATCAGATTTACTTTCTACTCCCCTATTAATTTCGAAAGCTTTTCTTTAAAAAGACTTTTATTTAAACTTGCTGTGTCTGGGTGTTCTAATGATGGATGTTTGTTTTATAAAAAGCTGTGCTTTGGGAAATTGGAAATCAATCATCACTAACTTCTCAAAGTGCAATCAATTTCAAAAATTTTAAACACTTGTATATTCTCGATGACAATACACTATTTTAAAAGCAAATTACTTTTTTGATAACTTTTTATATAAAGAGGGAAATAGTGGAAGATATTTTGGTGTCTCAAGTTTAAAGATGTTTTCATTAAAGCGCAGAGCTCTGAAGTTCTATTTTTATTATCTGATATAAACTTTACCCATTTTAACAATATAAGTATTAAAAAAAACATATTTTTATAGTCTTTTGATTTCACACTAGGTTCACTACTTGTTGGGGGAGGGGGAGGGCTGCGGCCCCTCCAAATTAATTCTAAGAATCAAATTCTATTATAAAATATACTTCTATATCATTGTGTTCCAATTTTTTCTTGTATAAAACTCTCCGTACAGCTCCCCCCCCCCCCCCAAACAAAATCCTGGGTACGGCCTTGATGTTAACTATACAGACTAAAACAAGATAAATTCTTTCAACACTAAAAAAGTTTAAAATATAAAAAAATACTGTAGAAAAAAAAACTTAAAAAAAAAAAAAACCTTTACTAAAATGTGCTAGATATTAAAAATATATTTCCTTAGGCTTTGATCATACAAATATTTATAGACATTATGTCGACTAAATAAAAATGTGAGCTCCAGAAACAAAATAATTAATCCATATTTCTGCTGTCGTTTCTTTTTTTTGTCAGCATAATTTCTATAATTATTTTTATGATCTAAGCCAAAGGAAATATATTTTTACTTTTTAATATATTTTATTATAAGTCTATTACACAAATTAATAAGTTTTTTTTCCTTAATTTGCTAATTTATTTTTTTTTCCTTGTATAAAAATTAGCTACAAGAATTTAAATAATTGACCAGAAAAATATAAAAATAGTTGTTTTTTTTCCCCATCAAGAATACACACCTATACTGATTTCTAGAATTCTATCTCCACAAAACTTGTTGACAGTTGAGTCACAAGATTTGACAGAGGCAAACAAACCCACAAAAAGTGAAACTAAATAAAATGTTATAAAATACTGGAGTTGTCTGGTAAAGAAATATATTATTAATGTAAAACGTTTTAATGACATGTTTATTTCATTTAATGTAGAGGTGATACTCTTTTTTTCCACAGGCAGTCCCCTTTAAATAATGGCGAACAATGACATTAAAACATGGCATTTTTTTTCCCAAAGTTATTTAAATGATAGGGTTATGAGAAAAGAATACATGCACTAATGACAGAATTTAGAAACATCAAAAGTTCTAATATATGACATATTTTATTGGCATCTGTTACATGATGAAAAGAATTTAAGATGATTTTCTATTTAGATAACTTCAATTCCAATATGCAGAATATCGTAATTCACTACATTTGTTAAACTTTAAATACAACAATAAAAATGTTATAGATAAATCATAAATAATTTATTTATACACTTATGTATACAAAATACTTTCCACCCCACAATAAAACAAGAAATCAAAAGCCATGAAAATCATAGCTAAGGTAAGTGAATCAAGTAATATTAAAACTAACTAAAACTTTACAGTTTATAAATATACTCCTAAATAATAATTCTTCCATTAGAAAAATTATGCTGTAAAAAGATACCAAAACGAAATCTCCAGTGAATTTATGATTCCAGCTGGTTATATTTAGGATAACAGTACCATATGTACAACAGCCATCAAGGCTATAGTTAAGTATCAATGTACATTTGTACTTCTGAATCAAGCCACTAATTAACTCATGTAAAGAAAGTCCTCAGAAAATACTTTGTAGTGTAATTAATTTCTAATAGCTGCAGTAATATAATGATGTGATATTTTAAATACTTTACATTGTAGAATAACTTAGACAAACTGAAAAAGCGAATTAATAAAGATATGTTAATAGTTTAATAACAACAAATTGTATCATTTCTCATATAAATAATAATGAAATTATTCTAAACTTATATATATATATATATTGTATTAAATATTAAAAAATGCACTTATCAGACTCTCAAATTGTTAAAGTGCCCTTTACAATAATAAAATCTAAAACCTTATATTCAGTCCATAATTTAAAATTATGCAGTCCTATTGAGAAACAAATAATGCTAACAGCCGTTTCATAGTTATTTGTTCACGAGCTGCAACAATAGTTGATAGTTGACATTAATGTCCTCGATTACTAAAGAAAGTTCACCATTGATACTATCTATCATGTATGTGCTAATTATCTAAATTCTATCAAAAAGAAACCGAATTCTAACAGTCTCTTTTGTTTAACACATTACTTTTCTATTCTGAAGAAAGAAATAATATTTTTTAGGTACATTCATTTTAAATCAGACTTTTTGAAGAATGAAGGTCCAGAATTACACCAGTTAAATCAAACAATATAATTTTATGTTGAGTAATGATGGTCCAGAATTACACCAGTTAAATCAAACAATATAATTTTATGTTGAGTAATGATGGTCCAGAATTACACCAGTTAAATCAAACAATATAATTTTATGTTGAGTAATGTGAAATGAAAAAAAAAAAAGCACATTGTTAGGTTTAAAAAATGGAGTGGCTACTGTTCTGTCCCTGACAGAACCCGAATTTTTTTACTTTGGGTACCAGCCATAGATAATATTGCTCCACACCCTAACCCTATCCCTAACCCTAATCCTGAAAAAAAAAAATTTATATACGCCATGTTCCTTATACCCTAATATAATGGTTTTGGCTGGTGCCGGAGCCACTGTGTTAAAAAAATTTAGTTAAAATGGACCATAATTGGAAACGGGTGGTCGTGCGGTGTAGAGCGCTCGACTGTCGACCGGATGGTCCCAGGTTCAAATCTCAATGAGAACCTTGGGATTTTTTCAGGTCCTGGTGAAAGTCCCCAAGTCCACCCAGCTTTAAATGGGTACCTGACTTTAAGTTGGGGGAGTAAAGGCGGCTGGGCGTTGTGCTAACCACATAAACCCTTCATATGCCGAGGTTATAGAAACAGATGAATTCTACACTTCATCTGCCCCGATGACCCGTTAGGGTTAAGGGAACTTTACTTACTACTTACTATAATTGGAAATGGATTAAGTCTACAGTCTAATTTAAATTTTTTTTTATCCTCGTAGACTGCTCTGTATATGGTATATTAGAATTACAGAAACTAATTAATTGATCTTTAGTTGTAAAAAAGAAAGTACAATATGAAATCTCTAAGGTAATGTTTTATCAACTTATCAGATTCACAAGAAAAATGATTTTTTTAAATAACAAATTTTACTCTAATTTTTGTTCTCCATTGCTTTATATACATATTTTGAAATTAAACATATGATTTTATCTAACTATTGCCCACTTTGTGTATGAATATGAACCCTTAGCCAAAATAAGGTTATTGAATGAATGTTAGATTCAGCATAAAGCAACAATGCAATGGAAATTCATAGATTAGGTGGTTTTAACAAGAAAACACAAATGAATGTTATAAAAATGATCTCACAACAAATATAAAAAAGAAAAACGTACAAATTAAAAAAAGACAAACATTGAATATTAGAGATAAAATATCAAATTGCACAGAAATCTTAAAAAAAAAAAGTTTTTATTACAGCTTTTTCAATAACGAAAATCACATTTCATATACAATACAGCTTAAAGCATAAAAAATGGTGTTCATATATAATTAATAATTATGTTTAAATTTCACATATTTCACAAACTTTGGAAGTTTAAAAAAAAAGGTTAGTGCATCAGTAAAGAAATATTTCTAAGATGCATGTCAGTTTTATTTTAGCCATTCAGAACAGTTCTTTAATGAGTAAAGAAAATCTCACAACTAAATGGTAAATCTTCAAAATAGAGTCGAGTGTCACACATGTGATTAAAGATTCTTCACAAAAATAGCATTCTCAGGCTAAATCTTTACAGCTGAGCATGTATCACAAACCTGTGCTTGCATTGTAGCACTGACTTTTGAACTCACTACTGATCATAAGTGGATTAGTTAAAAAAAAAAAAGGTTTCTCACATCAGCCAGATTGCATAATTTTGTTTTTAAATGTGCATGTTAAGGCCACTGTTAAATCTCATAGCTGCATTACGTGTGGATGTTGAATAGTATCTATAGCTGCATTACGTGTGGATGTTGAATAGTATCTATAGCTGCATTATGTTTGGATGTTGAACAATATCTATAGCTGCATTACGTGTGGATGTATCACAGTATCTATAGCTGCATTATGTTTGGATGTTGAACAATATCTATAGCTGCATTACGTGTGGATGTTGCACAGTATCTATAGCTGCATTATGTGTGGATGTTGTTGCACAGTAACTACTGATATCCCTGTGAAATTTTTCAAAATAAATCATTTAAAAAACATTAATGTTCAATACAATTGTATAATTAAAAATTACAGGCATTTGTCATAAAATCAAAATAATTTACGGCAAGGAAAATTATAGCCGTCTTAAAATTGGTCCATATGGATACTGGGAAAAAAAATGATTTAACAAGGAATGTATAGCTTTCAAAACTGATGACAAAAATCTTTCATAAATGTTTTTGACAGGATTTTTTTGGAATTGACGTTTAGTGTTATTTCATTTTGTTTGCATACAAGAAAGCCATTTTTAGAATTGAATTTTAATACTGTGAATAGTAATAGAGTTAGTAATGAAAGTTAACAAGCATACAAGTCAGGACGGAGAATAGATTCACTATTACAGGGTACAGTTAAATACACTTTTGGGAATTTGAGCATCAGTAAACAAATTGTTTAGATGTCTGTAGAGTTGAATACATATGTATTTATATATATATATATATAAATAAAATGTCTATAGACACCAAAATTAGGAAACAATCAAACCTCATTTTGTTTTAATCATATCAACTAACAAAAAATGAGAATACAAAAAACGTGACACCTGTTGATATGATATCGGGTTATATCCATTAAATAAATATGTGCCTTTTCAGAAAAATATTTCTTCATGAGACAAACTGGCTTAACATTTTCAAAACATAGATTGAATTCGATGTTGAGAAAAACAAAAGTTCAGTTTATCAAAAATATATGCAGTTTAAGACATTCTGATTTAATACTACTAAACTAAAATACAATACCAATTATAAATTAGGGAGTGAAAAAACGGCTTAAAAATATAATAACTGAGCAAATTTATTTGGAATTTTGTATAATCAATGGAAAAAAAAAACTTGCAACAAATAGTTTGAATATAAAATTATTTTCTTGATAATTTTCTTATGTAAATAATACAAAAACAAGATACAAATTATTAGACCCTAAAATATACTGCTGTGGAATGGTTAATACATTTTTTTTTTCTTTGTAAAGGGATACACTGTCAATATTGATGATTGATATGAATGATAAAACAAAGCAACATTCCTATATGGACCCAATTTAAAGGTTTGAAATACTTTGAGGTTTCATCAACAAAGTTTTACATTTAAATTTGCAAAATATTCTCTCCTTCAAAAAAAAATTCAGAAAAAGACTAAAATATGTAAAAAAATTTAGAAGGATGATCTATATAAACAATCTAAAAAACAGTTACATGTAACAGAATGTCAGAACTTGGTTCATTGTTACTTCTGAAGTGTATGCCATGTTTACAATTTTTTAAATAATCAAGTAAATAAGTCTGTAAATATTTACTGACTTGGAAAAGACAAAGTTTTAATCACATTTTTTCCTTTTTTTAATACTTAAAAGTTTAAGTAATATTAATTATGTTCAAGCCCAAAACATGTTGAACAGGCAAGAAATTTCTGCTGGCTCCAGGTCCGGACATCACACATGGTCCAACTCTGGCTACAAATATCTGTCAGTTACCCGTCCATATTGTGGTCATGAAAAGTTGGTCAGTGAACAAGAGTTTAGTAATTTATAAAGCGAAAAAATTGTGTAAACTTAAAAAAAAAAACATATTCATGTGTACAGAATGAAAAAAACAAACCACAAGAAACATTTGACAGTTTAACATTTTCATGTTTATGGAAGTTTAGCCATGCCATGAAATCCAAGCAACGATATCAGTGTCCAAGCAATGATATCAGTGTCACATGAAGGTTGCAGTTGTCTCAGCCACATAGTGCCATTTATTGAGAATTGTGCCAAGTTTGAACTCCAGACCATGTGTTTACTTCCCATCAGCACTGATTATCCCTGAATCTAGACAGAAATACAGAACACATTAGTCTGTGAAATAACTCATTATGAGAAATAAAAATCTGGTCTTGATATCTTTTAATTCCTTCAAGATTTTCATATGAAGGTTTCCTACAAATTCTGTTGGATTCACTAATTACAGTGGGTATTACTAATTACAGTGGGTATTACTAATTACAGTGGGTACTAATTACAGTGGGTATTACTAATTACAGTGGGTATTACTAATTACAGTGGGTATTACTAATTACATTTTTTATTGATGGTCAATGAAAACCCAAACAGTTGCCAAATCCAAAGATTAAGAAAAAAAAAAAACTACAACAGAAACAATTTCAGACATTTATTATTTTACTAGCTACACCAATGGACAGTGGCGCAACCAGCAAAAAATGGGGGGGGGGGGGGCTCACATATTGAAAAAAGACAGTTTGACAGTCTTTTTTGTAACTTTATAATGTAAATTATGTATTGATGATTTGGTCTGGGGGGGGGGGGGTGTGTCTCAAGCCCCCCCCTCTGGTTGCGCCACTGCCAATGGACAAGAATATTAAAAGATTCCCTTGTACAGTCCATGAAAAACCATTATGTTTAATGAAGTAGATCCTTGTTCCTAGTGGCCACAATGCCCTACCAACTCTAAAATGTTAGCTTGGTGCACTGGCATCTAACTCACAATCATTCCTCCATGAGTTCAAATTTGGTTTTTAAAAATCATAAAACCGCTTGCATCTAACTCACAATCATTCCTCCAATAGTTCAAATTTGGTTTTTAACAATCATAAAACCGCTGGAATCTGCACATTTATAATATTTTTTTTTTACTAATACACTTTAACCTGTAATTGTAATAATTTTCCAATAATAACTTTCAGTTTTATTTTGTGCAAGTTGAAGTAGAAGTAGAGAATAGCATCTGACAACTAATTCCATAATCTATAACAGAGGCAGTAAAGAAATCAACTCATTTCATGAATCAACTGACCTATCAATAAGAGAATAGCATCTGACCAACTAATCCCATAATCTATAACAGAGGCAGTAAAGAAATCAACTCATTTCATGAATCAACTGACCTATCAATCTTTGTCGTCTGTTTATTGATGCTCTGGCCCATTCAGGTGTTGAGTCTTTGGTTTTCTCTGGCTCTGGTACACCTGTCAATGACAAGAAAATCAAGTAGAAAGCAAGTCTTTAATTATTTCTATACCTGCAAACATATAAAACATTAAGTGTAATTTCTAAGATCTTAAATGTTACTAATACTGGTAAAACAGAAATCATTTATCTGATATTACTTTATTCTGTTCTTATTCTAAATAAATAGTGAATATGATATCTGTTCAGCTTTTTTTTAAAATTAAACTGAAAGGGAAATAATTCTTCATTTACCTCTAGGAGTGGCTATACTTCTACGTTTTTGAGCCAGTTGCTGCCTCCAATTACTGGGTGAGTCAGTACTTTCCTGTGTAGCAGGTTGCGGCTCTGGAGTTTTTTCCTGGTCAGATACATTAAATTTGATAATATTAAGTCTGTGAATGTTTTAGAGTTAAAACTCCAAGACATTTCTAAATATAGTGATTTAAGTAATGTTTTTATGGGCTTACAGTCCAAATTAAGTAAATATACCAGGCCATATTTTCTTTAACTCTGAAGAATCATAAACTTAGAATTGTGTCTAAAATAAATTGATATTTAGAAGACAAACACGATCTTAGATTAGATAAAATACAGGGTGTTATACAAATAGGCACCATCTATATGTGCTTTGATCTACTAAAAATGCACTGAAAAAAAAAATGCTTGCATCATTTTGATGTGTTTTGTGCAAATCTGTATAAAATCTGTGCTTAATGACTGAAAATGATACTATTGCAAACAAAACATTAAGAGAGTTGATGTTCAAAGCCTAATTTAACAACTTTCTTAATTTCTAGAAATATACCAAAACCAGATAACCATCAACTATGCAAAGGTCAACAATATCTGACAATATTTAATAAACAGCCCTTGTCTCACCTTCTTCTCCACCTTTCTGAGCTTGACATTCCAAGGTGAAGCCTTATCTTGTGCACTTTCACTTTTGTCAGGGACGGATCGCTGGACAGCGGGCTTGACAGGTGTCAGTTTAACCTGTTCTCTGAGGATTTTATTTGCCTCATTTACTGCCTCTTTCTTCTTTTCTTCATTCACTGCTTCCTTCTTCTTTTCTTCCTTCGCTGCCTCCTTCTTTTCATTCGCTGCCTCTTTCTTCTTGTCTTCTACATTTGTTACAACTTTATGCTCTGTAAATATTATTTACTTTAATTCAACATATTGAAAATGAAAGTAATATGTTAGTAGGTAACAGTGGATTTATTTCGGTTCAAATTTTTTTTTTTTTTTAACAAAATTACATTTATGGCCAAACACTTCAAGTACTTCAGAATAACCCAACATCATTCTGGGTTTTAAATGTAAAAAAAAAAAAGAAAAGAGAACATCCTGATTATAATTATGTCTCAAATAGCGTTGCCAACAAATGTAAATTAAGTAATGGAACTAAACTTGGTCTTCAGTCAACAAAACATTGAGTTGTCAACATAATGAGCAGTTGATATCACATCTTTACCTTTAACAGAATTTGCAGTGTTGGTTGTCAAGTGTGAACTTTCAGCAGTTTTCAATGATTTCTGACTCTCAGTTTCATTGGGTACTTCATAAGCAGACTTCACAACAGGAGCTGTGCCATGTTTGCTTCCGGACGCTTCGTCTGAAGTAGAGCTTGATCTTGATCTAGCCTCCTCCCCATCTGCGCTGGTCACTGATGGTCTGAAGCCTATAGGGTTGTAGGCACTGCCAGTAAAACTACCTCTTCTTGTCCCGCTGTTTGCCTGGGTTTTGTCAGTGATAGAAGGTGACTTGACTGAGCTGATGCCACTGATACTTGACTTCCTGGCCACAACCTGATTTTCTTTCTGATGATCAGAAGGTTCACAGTTTTCCGAAGCTCCAGTGGAGTTACTGTTTATGACACTGATGGCACTTGCAGCATTGACAGCCTCAGTGTGAGAAGATACAGGGATGTCAGAATCTCTTGGTTGTTTAAATTTAAATCTGTCAGTGTATCCCACAGTTCCAGGTCCTCGTAAAGAAGAGGCTCTGGTAATTGTCACGTTTTTGCTACTTTCAGGTCGAGAAATTGCAGTGGCTGTTGTGGTGGTGGTGGTCAACTCATTTCGCAGAATACTAGAGGGAGCTGTGACCTGGGCTTTAAGGAAGGAAGTTGAATCTGTTTTAACAACTGGGTTAGATGGGACAGATGCTGCAGATGAGTCTGTTGAGTCCAGACCTGGCAAATTTCCATTGTGGGTGGTTAGGGGAGGTAAGGCACTTTTCCTGATCATGCCAGTCCTGTCGGCTGTGCTGAAAGATGCTGAGCCCAGAAGGCTGGACCTCAGCGGCTTCACCGGCATGGAGGGCTTGCTAGGCACAGGAGGAGGGACTTTGGCTTCTGTCTTAGCCGACTCATGTCCAGTCACAGGTTTCAGGTCTGGCTTAGAGGGAAGCACTCTGTGAATAGCGGGAGCCTTGCTGTCCTTCTGTTCATGAGATGCTGCAGACAGTTTGTTGTCAGATGTGTGAAGTGGTTTTGCTGGGGATGCCTCACTGGCTGTGCTGTGGTTCTGTGTTTCTTTCTGGGTCTTGCTGGTTGGCTTCAGAAGCACACTGGGTAGGACTCTGGGCAAGACTAGAGGTTTGGACTTGATCTGTGGGGCTGCCTGGCTGTTCTCTGTCGGAGCCTGGGACCTCCCTAATGGAGTTGGAATTTTAGTTTCTGGCCTCTTGGGAGTTTCTGAAGGCTCATTCTTAGCAAACACCTTTTTTGGGGAAATAAAGAATACAAAATGTGATGACATCTTATAACATGAGTGAAAGCAGTCAAAATTACAAATTAAAATGCTGGACAATGTAATAGCCTATATTAGCAATAAAACACTTCATGAAAAATCAGTAACAAATGTTAGCTATAAAACAATGTATACAAATCAGTAACAAATGTTAGCTACAAAACAATGTATAAAAATCAGTAACTAATGTTAGCAACAAAGCGATGTATAAAAAGTAAATGATGATCATCATCATTCCCTTTTAATCAATGTGGTCCATTACTGCCTCCCCTGAGCGTATGTTTTTAATTAATTCATTAGTGGCCCCTGTGCACTCTTTAATATTTTCAAACCAACATTTCTGCTGACGCCCTTCACGACGGCCCCCTTCTACAGTTCCTTAAAGAACGATTTTTGGCAGCTGCTATTATGTATTAGGGTTTTAGTCAACATGAGGGAACTCTAAGAGCTGCTTTTTTTTAAAAATTCTTAGTCCATTGAGTTAACAAACATCATAGACTAACAGTCCAAAATAAATAAGTTGTAAAATGTGTAAGAGAGAAATAATTCTGCAGTTTCTCTCACTTTACAATGAGTTCATAGCTTAATGTTGAAATGATGTGAAAAGTATTATTTCAAGAGGCAAGTATATACAAGTACACATGTACACAAGTATATACAAGGACACATGTACACAAGTATATACAAGGACACATGTACACAAGAATATACAAGTACACATGTACACAAGTATATACAAGTACACAAGTATATACAAGTACACATGTACATAAGTATATACAAGTACACAAGTATATACAAGTACACATGTACACAAGTACACATGTACACAAGTATATACAAGTACACAAGTATATACAAGTACACATGTACACAAGTATATACAAGTACACATGTACATAAGTATATACAAGTACACAAGTATATACAAGTACACATGTACACAAGTATATACAAGTACACAAGTATATACAAGTACACATGTACACACAAGTACACATGGAAAAAAAAAGCTAACACAGTGTGTTAAGGTAAGGTTAATGCTGACCTTAGTTTTACTGAGACCCTCTAGGAGACCTGGTATCTTAACTCCACCATATCTTTTGCTGGGATCATTTGCCGATTTATCTTCCTCTGCAGGCAGTGGGGATTCAGGTTTTCCCACCTTGGAGCTAGTGCAACCATCCAGGACGTCCGTCTTCATTACTTTCGGTTCTGTAATAGTTATTATATTGCACATAATAAAATTAAAACTCACATTAACAAAATATGAATTCTCATATGATTAACCATTACGGTTTTCATAACGATGATTTGCCATCCAATCTGCTCACTGTGTTAGTCATTCTATATAAACATAGATTTTGACCATAAAACTTTGGTACATTACCAGAATTAAAATGTGAAGAGATTATTGCACTGAAATTTGTAAATATGGACACAAGTTTTATTCATTTTTGTGAAGGAGTTAAGTTTGATTACCAGAGGAGAGATATTAACATGTTTTTTCAGAAAGCTCTGGGAAGAAAATGGTTCAAAAGAAATTTTTTTATATGTATGTAAAATAAGAATAGGGCGGTCACAAACACGTGACCAAAATTTCATTTTGTTGAACCAAGGCTACATTCCCTCGATAGCTACCGATAATATTAACTTAATAAACGGGACAGTACTAATGTACTGTAAAAAAATTCCTTCTTTAAATAACTTTTTATTGTAGATATCGTAGCGGGGATTACATTTATATGCGACAATTGATTTGGTTCAATAGAAAATAAACTAAATTTGACCGAAAAAGAGTATAACTGCAAAGCCGCCAAAGCACGATCGTTTAAAAATGACAATATTTCCCATGCAAAAGATAGTGTCAATGGCCTTGATAGAAAAAATAAACTTTTTCTTTTGAGTGTTCATAATATTTCTTGTTTCAAGTTTTCAGTAATTTTTTTTTTGTTTTATTTTACATAACCAAACCAAATGCTATTTAAGTTACTAAGACGTCTCATACATGTTACTTGTACAGACTTAAGAGAATACCAGCAATATTACTAATAAAATTAAAACTGACAAACAAAAAAAAAGAAGAACTGGTAGATCTTTTAATTTTTTATTGACATTTATTTCACATTTTTAAGTAATAAAAAAATAATTAAGATTTTGTTATTAGTTGAAAATTAAACATATCATAACCATTTGATTAGTAGCTATGCCTATGATTATTAAAACTTAAGTTGAAGACATGGTAGTTTAAGAGGCAAGACAAATTGATAAAATTAACTGTGATATAAAAAATTAATTTAAAAATATAATACATGTATGATACAACTAGTTTAGTGGATGCTAAAATTTGGGTTTTGAACAAATCTTTTGTGAGTTTCTCTAATTTGTATAATTATAATTATAGTGCAATACATTTTTTTTAAAGCATTATAAGAATAAATATAATACACTTAACTTACATGTACTAGTTATATGCTATATTCATTTCATTAATGTTATAACTAAAAATAATTGACATAAAAGCTTAGACTAACCTAATTCTTTTCGCATTAAATTAAAGCCGACTTATAACTTTAAAAATAGTCCTCAAATAAGCCATAAATATATTTTAATTTTTTTAGTGGTATGATAAAGACAATGAAGTTTTCTATGTGGACAGATAAAGCTAAAAATTTAAACCCATGTCTTAGAGGCATAAACCATATTTCTTGCACCCAGTTTGACAAATAATTCATTAAATGTCTACAAATTAAATATAAAAAAATACTTGTTTAACAATACAATTTAAAAAAAAAAATTAAAAATATATAGAAATCGACTAACATCACAAGAATACCTGAATTACAACTTTTATAACGACAATAAAATATTTGTAGTATAATTTACATAGACTGTCATAGTACTGATAGTAAAAAAATACTTTTGATCATTTCATAAAAAAAAATTAAATGAATAAAATAATAAAGCCATTAGAAATGTATGTTTAGTCACTTGATTGGTTATACATATGATATATTTAGATAGATTGGTCTTTAGCACTAGATTTGGGTGAATTTATAAGTGCTGACTAGGCAAAAACATATTTAACTTTCTATGTGATAAAATCTATAAAGTTTTAAAACAGGCACAATTAAGCAAAAGTAGTTGATTTAAAAAAAAAATGTGATTTAACAATGTAATACTTCATAAATTTAACCTTTTAAGTTCATTTAAGAATCCTCAATCAGTTCCAGACTTGTCAGCAGCAAATCATTTTTCTAAATATTAAGTTCCAAAGTGATATTACAGGCTGGCTTTACTTCAGTCAGTGATGTTATATCCAGAGAAGTCGTCACATAAAGCCCCTGCTAGGTATATTCAGTGTTTCGATGCGAATCAACCAAAAATATTTTATTCTTGGATTGATTGACATAGAGCCTCCAGTACATTTGAGTACATTGAGTAAAGTTGGGATATGTTCTTTCTGTATGTCTATATTCCATCTAGTGAGGCCTGTAAAGTTGGGACAGGTTATTTCTGTATGTCTATATTCCATCTAGAGAGGCCTGTAAAGTTGGGATATGTTATTTCTGTATGTATATAGTCCATCTAGAGAGGCCTGTAAAGTTGGGATATGTTATTTCTGTATGTCTATATTCCATCTAAATCAGTAACCATCCATGCATGTCACTGATTTTGAATTTTCACCAATGTCAAATTTGGCTTACCAGCAGGGCGCTAATGCTGTCTGCCCATTACTTGTATTGTCTTTGGCTGACATCAATGTGCTTTGTAGAGAAACCAGACTCTAGCAGCTATTTTCTTCTGTACACTGCTCATATTTCTTAAATGAGAAGCTTTAACATGAGGCAGATTAATATTGTTATGATATAGTAACAAAATAGGTAACAAGTCAGCATCTTTAGTACCAGCTAGTAACAAAGTGTAGATGCTCAGTCAAAATATGGAGGACCAGTTTCTTGTAAATGAGCAGGTCCACCTAAAATTAAAAAAAAAAATAATATATAGGATTTTTAAGATAGGTTTTTAGTATTTTTTGTTAATCTTTCCATTAATATGGTGTAAAATATTTAATCTTTCCCATTAATATGGTGTAAAATATTTAATCTTTCCCATTAATATGCTTTAAAATATTTAATTTAATGACATTCACCAATAAATCTATATTGTAATGTCCATAGTATTAATAAAAGGTTACAATCAAGAATAATAGTATTGTAATTTATAGTTATTGCTAATATTAGCAATGCTATTATTAATGTAATACAATAATTGACATATTTTTAATATGAAATCTGCTAATTGGTGTTTAATATACTAGGAATTGTCCAAAATTCTTACCTGAAACAAAATGTCCAGCCCAAATCCGCATGTTATCAATCATCACTTTACTATCATTCTATCGGTAAAAATTGGCGAGAAACTGACATCCTCGGTGTTCAGTAAATTGTTTATTTCTTTCACTTAAGTGTTTTTTTTACTCTCAGTATCCTAAATAATGCTATCGTATCACTATTGCCGCTGCATGTTTCTCAGCCTTTTACATAGCTGATCGCTATTTTAAAATTAATCTGAAAATCACCATTGGTGCAACAAAATGGCAACTGTTTACAATCTCGGGTCTGTATGACATCACACGTGACTGCCCTATAGCACAAATCCACGATTATGAAAAATGTTTACCTGTTGAATCGACATACATGCTGTCTTCGTTATCACTGGTCAGTATTGCTGCTCGAGTTGGTCTCTTCCTTCGAGCTATTGACCCCTTTTGACTGAGCGTTCTTTTATGTTTGGACAAGTCCAGGTTTAAATGGGCTGTACCTGGTAACTGAGGGCAATTTACATGAAAATTTGTTTATGTGATGTTAAATAATTAAAAAAAGTAAAGTTCCCTTAAGCCCCAAAGGCCTCATAAGGGCAGATGAAGTGTAGAATTCATCTGTTTCAGTAACCTTGGCATATAAAGGGGTTAGCATAACAACCAGCTGCCTTTACTCCCCCAAATTAATGTCAGGTACCCATTTAAAGCTGGGTGGACTTGGGACTTTCAACAGGACCTGAAAAAATCCCAAGGTTCTCATTGAGATTCGAACCCGGAACCCTCCGATCGAAAGTCAAGCGCTCTCAAACGCACAACCACCAGTCCCCCTGTTAAATAATTAACAAAAGAATAATTACTCATGTCTGATTTAAAATTTGTTTCACTTGTTTCATTATTTGAGGAATAAATTATATATCAGTAACTAGTTGAAAATTATGTGCAATCTTTAAAAATTTTTTTTTCAATACAGTTCCAGTGTTTTTTCTCTTCATTTTTTATTTGATGTTCTTATTCTAAATTATAGAGCATTGGTGTCTTTGGCTATGTCATTGAAATGTTCAGCCTGACAAAGTAGTGACACTCTTTACAGAAAGAAACATTAAAATAACGTGTGTAGATTACTTATTAGGGCTAATTAGCCTACCTCAAGAAGTGAGAAATCAAAATCATGTCCGTTGCTTGGAATTCCATCAACCTTAGACATATGATAATTCCAGTTAAGATAGACAAAACTGTACAACAAAACCAAAAGTTTAATATTTATATTATACTTCTGTAAGTTATATCAAAGAACCGAATGTTTAACACAGAGTTTAAACTGGGCTAAATTATATCAAACATTGGCCATAACATACACTGGGCAAAATTATATCAAACATTGGCCATAACATACACTTGGGTAAATTATATCAAACATTGGACATAACATACACTGGGCTAAATTATATCAAACATTGGCCGTAACATACACTGGGCTAAATTATATCAAACATTGGCCGTAACATATCCTGAGCTAAATTATATCAAATATTGGCCATAACATACACTGGGCTAAATTATATCAAGTATTGGCCGTAACATATACTGGGCTAAATTATATCAAATATTGGCCGTAACATATACACTGGGCTAAATTATATCAAATATTGGCCGTAGCATATACTGGGCTAAATTATATCAAATATTGGCCGTAACATACACTGGGCTAAATTTTATCAAACATTGGCCATAACATATACACTGGGTTAAATTATATCAAACATTGGTCATAACATATACACTGGGTTAAATTATATCAAACATTTATACTGGGCTAAATTATATGAAATATTGGCCGTAACATATACACTGGGTTAAATTATATCAAACATTGGCCGTAACATATACACTGGGCTAAATTATATCAAATATTGGCAGTAACATACACTGGGCTAAATTATATCAAATATTGGCCGTAACATATACACTGGGCTAAATTATATCAAACATTGGCCATAACATATACACAGGGTTAAATTATATCAAACATTGGCCATAACATATACTCTGGGCTAAATTATATCAAACATTGGCCGTAACATATACATTGGGTTAAATTATATCAAACATTGGCCGTAACATATACACTGGGTTAAATTATATCAAACATTGGCCGTAACATACACTGGGCTAAATTATATCAAATATTGGCCGTAACATACACTGGGCTAAATTATATCAAATATTGGCCGTAGCATATACTGGGCTAAATTATATCAAACATCGGCCATAACATACACTGGGCTAAATTATATCAAATATCGGCCGTAACATACATTGGGCTAAATTATATCAAATATTGGCCGTAACATATACACTGGGTTAAATTATATCAAATATTGGCCATAATATATACACTGGGTTAAATTATATCAAACATTGGCCGTAGCATATACTGGGCTAAATTATATCAAACTTTGGACATAACATATACACTGGGCTAAATTATATCGAACATTGTCCGTAACATACACTGGGCTAAATTATATCAAACATTGGCCGTAACATACACTGGGCTAAATTATATCAAATATTGGCCGTAACATACACTGGGCTAAATTATATCAAATATTGGCCGTAGCATATACTGGGCTAAATTATATCAAACATTGTCCGTAACATATACACTGGGCTAAATTATATCAAACATTGTCCGTAACATATACACTGGGCTAAATTATATCAAATATTGGCCATAACATATACACTTCTAATTAGAATCTATTGTAGAGCTATTAGAGTCATCTAGTCAGAGGACATTTTGGGAAGCCTGGAATTCCAGATGATTGTGGGGTTAGCAAAGAGTCCAGCCATCTTTACCCACCTTAACTGATACTGAACCCCATCTTTACCTGCCTTCACTGATACTGAACCCCATCTTTACCTGCCTTCACTGATACTGAACCCCATCTTTACCTGCCTTAACTGATACTGAACCCCATCTTTACCTGCCTTAACTGATACTGAACCCCATCTTTACCTGCCTTAACTGATACTGAACCCCATCTTTACCTGCCTTAACTGATACTGAACCCCATCTTTACCTGCCTTAACTGATACTGAACCCCATCTTTACCCACCTTAACTGATACTGAACCCCATCTTTACCTGCCTTAACTGATACTGAACCCCATCTTTACCAGCCTTAACTGATTCTGAACCCCATTTTAACTCATATGTGTAACCTGAGTTTTAATTAAAACCCCAGCACTGATTAGGGTTTGAACCACAAACCTACAATGATATGTTTTATCATGATCCGAATTCCCCACCCCCCTCTTGTCTAAATTAATATAATAGGTTGTTTTTTTTTTTGGTTCAATGAACATTTATTTTTCCCTCTGTCTTAATTCTTTTTACTTAAAGATTGAAAAAAAAAACAATTTATCATGAAAATTTCAAATATTTCCACATTTTGGTTCTAAAATACAAAACCGTTTAACGCTGATCTTTTCACGTATGTTATCTGACAACTTATATTTTCTATAACACTGGTGTGAATGGGACATATGAGGGATATAAATAAATTTAACACATGAAATTTTTCTTTTTTTTTGACCATCAATTACCTTGTCTTGTGCCTCATCATGTCTGGCTGACATCCCCATCTGCTCATCATTGTCTCCATCATCAGTTTTTCCCTCGATTTTCTTCCCATCTGCATCATCTATAGCTATGTCCACACAGTCTTTAACCGCATGCACTTCTGAAGAAATGCCCTCACTTTCCTTGAAGGCGTTCACTTGGAAAGAAATCTCTTTCTCAAGGTGTGTAGATGTGCTGTCATTTTTCCTATCAGCATCCTCTTTAAAAAAAATGTCTTTCTCAATGTCAGTGTCAGCCATCTTATTAAGAGACTCTGCAAAAATATCATCACCCTCCATCTTGTCTCTCTGCAAAGCAAAGATGAAACAAAACCAACAGTTATATCTTGATGCTATGGTTTTAAAATGAGTTTATTCTAAATTACACAACCAACAGTTATATCTTGATGCTATGGTTTTAAAATGAGTTTATTCTAAATTACAAACATCAGAAATCTAAATGTAGAGTATAAGGTAACAAAGACACTGATAGGAAAACCAATCTCAGCAGCAGCTCTATCTTCTGTTTAATCTGGTTAAGAATCAAGAATGAATTTTTTAATTAAATGGGGAAAAAAAAGAGCATTATAATGTCAAAGCTTGTGACTCAGTGTCTATCCAGCTTTGAGTTCAACATACGGGCAGCCTACTTGTGACTTTGGTGTCTCAACGACCATTGTATAATAGACACAGAGTATGAGACCATTGTATAACAGACACAGAGTATGAGACCCTTGTATAACAGACACAGAGTATGAGACCCTTGTATAATAGACACAGAGTATGAAAACCTTTTACAGCACAGAAATGGCCACACACAGCTTCTTTATCTGCTGCACTCAATGCAAATCCAAAAGGCTTTCACTTCTGGTAACACTCAATGAAAACCCAAGCAGTTTTTCACCAGCCCCCCTTCGGCTGCGAACCTAGTTTGTGGAACCCTGGCTTTGGCTGCAAACCTAGTTTGTGGAACCCTGGCTTTGGCTGCAAACCTAGTTTGTGGAACCCTGGCTTTGGCTGCAAACTTAGTTTGTGGAACCCTGGCTTTGGCTGCAAGCCTAGTTTGTGGAACCCTGGCTTTGGGCTGCAAACCTAGTTTGTGGAACCCTAGCTTTGGCTGCAAACCTAGTTTGTGGAACCCTGGCTTTGGCTGCAAACCTAGTTTGTGGAAACCTGGCTTTGGGCTGCAAACTTAGTTTGTGGAACCCTGGCTTTGGCTGCAAACCTAGTTTGTGGAACCCTGGCTTTGGGCTGCAAACCTAGTTTGTGGAACCCTGGCTTTGGCTGCAAACCTAGTTTGTGGAACCCTGGCTTTGGGCTGCAAACCTAGTTTGTGGAACCCTGGCTTGTGCTGCAAACCTAGTTTGTGGAACCCTGGCTTTGGCTGCAAACCTAGTTTGTGGAACCCTGGCTTTGGGCTGCAAACTTAGTTTGTGGAACCCTGGCTTTGGCTGCAAACCTAGTTTGTGGAACCCTGGCTTTGGGCTGCAAACCTAGTTTGTGGAACCCTGGCTTTGGGCTTATGAAATCAGTCTGCAGGGATTTCAGTTAAAATTTAACAGAATAAACTCACATCAACAGGGTCAGGGGCAGAACTGCTGTCGAAAAAATCCAGGATATCTGGTTGGTTGGTCACCCTGACATCAATAGATGATGCTTGTTGGTCAACTTCCACGCCAAACAGTAAATCAACGTCAGATACACCGTGGACATTGGGGACAGGAGTCTCCTAAATATATGAAACAATATATAACTAAAGTTTTTTTTTTTTAAGAAATATACATAAATGAAATATTACAAAACAACATTCTTACAATCCAGCTCAGTTTGTCAAAGTTAAAGGCTAAATGGTGTACACCGGCCCTGGTAGACATACCCCCCCCCTCACACACCACCATATGAATGTATTTTTTTTGTATCAATGACAGGTAAATGTTTATTGGTCAACATTTAATGAGCAAAGTTAAAAAACTTATAGACTGGATTTTAAATGACCATTAGCAGTAGTACACTTCTGGCCTGACTTAAATGCTACAACTTCTGTCCAGTTTTTCTACTAGAGAATGAAATTACTGTCAGCAGTTGAAATCTACTGAATGCTAAACAGCCTATCAGGTAGTACTTATCCACATAATGTCAAATATCATAAGGGCGGCCACAAGAGGGGAGGGGGGACAACACAAACACATGTCAAGGGGGGCCCAAGCCAGAACGATCCAATTTTTTAAATTTATATTTATTTTGCAGCAAAAATTGGGTGAAATGGGGTTTGCAGGACCCCCCCCCCAACTGTCCGAGTTTGTCAGGGGCCCTTAAATCTCTGGCCCCGAATAGACCCACGTATAAATGAGCTAAGGTTTTGCCATGATTCTTACCCCCCCCCCTTCCCAGCCATCTCCCTCCATCTTCATTTTCTCATTGTTGAAAATAAATTTATTCTCTATACCTCTGGCTGTTGGGAGACATGACAATAAGCAGGCTGACAACATAAACAACGAGTAGAGAGATCATGTGTCACCAGAGCCCCGGGGGTTGGGGGAAGGCGGGGCGGGAAAAAAAAACGTTTCAGAATGATAAAACACTGAACCCCCCCCTCCCCTTTTCACCGAATCAATAAAATTGAAATAAACTACATGATTCATTTAAGAGAAAACGCTCCGCCTTCTCTTTTATTTTAAAAAAAGTAGAGTTCAATTGGCCCCTTAATAAGGCATACGGAGCTGGTGTGACGTACAATTCATCGGGTTTATGTAGCCACCGCATATTAACGGATTGTGTGGCTTAGCACAACGCCCGATCGCCTTTAACTTCCCCCAAATTTATCCGAATACCCCCCCAACTATAGCTGGGTGGACTTAAAACTAACTTTCACCAGGACCTGGAAAGATTCCATGGATTGTTGCCGGTGAGTGAACTCGAGACCAGACCTAACGAGACCGCAGAGCTAACTAGAGTCTAGCGCTCGCTCTTTAGCGCACGACCAACCAGTCGCCTAAAATTTTAAAAAGCGTTGGCGATTAAAATATAGTAAACGAAATTTGCTCTTTACATAAGTTGGCTAGTAGCAATCTATATAACATAACAGCAATGTGGGTTCTGCGTTAAATCGAAAGTAAAGAATTCATACAACAGTATTCCAGTTTTAAAAGTAAAGAATT
Organism: Bulinus truncatus; assembly: GCA_021962125.1. Lineage (NCBI taxonomy): Eukaryota > Metazoa > Mollusca > Gastropoda > Planorbidae > Bulinus > Bulinus truncatus. The sequence continues at coordinate 4,207,731 of JAGDYQ010000077.1, read as the reverse complement.
AATACAACAGTATTCCAGTTTAAAATACAATCATGAAGAAATCAGATTTGTCCGAAACCAAAAAATAACCTAGCCTACCGATCAAGCCTAAGGGGATATAACTCTATTGAAAGGTTTTGCAGGGTAAAGCCAGTAAATAAATAAATTATATATATATATACCAGGATGGGTACCTGCGCTTATATTTTTAGAAATGATAATTTATATTAACTAGTTATCAAAGGCCCGGTACCCGGACCGGCGAGTAGGCACACAGTTGGAGTTGAAAATGGTGATATATATTTTAGCGCGTTAACAATCAGTCTATATCAGAGGTGTGCGGATCTTGAAATTTAGCGTCCGCGTCCGTCCGCGGATTTCTATCAATGATCCGCGTCCGCGTCCGCAGAATCTTACAACATTGGTCCGCAGTCAGTCTGCATTGCTAAAATTTAGCTGTTTAAATGACTTGAAATTTTTTATGGTAACGCTAAAGAAGATCCGCGTCAGTCCGCAACTTAACCATACGAAGCATCCGCTGTCAGTCCGCTGATTCGGAAAAGTCTGCGGATCTGCGTCCGCAAGCGGACGCGTCCGCTGTCCGCTCATCTCTGGTCTATATACTTGCAGTGGCCCCAAGGACATGAACAGAATAATGTAGCCAAAATACATTTGAAAATATGGACACCTAATAATACATCAAATAAAATTCATATGTTAAATAGTTCCTCCCAAAAAAAAATAATCCTCACTATGGGTAGACATAAACAACAACTCTTAAAATCATATTCCTTCATAATATTTTAATGGACTCCTTTCCTAACAGTTATTCATTTAATGTTTTATGATGTTCAACATGGCGTATTTAAAAAAAAAAGAGAGACGTGAGTGAGTGCTTGTGTTAAGCAAAACGCTACATGTTTACCAGGTGGTTTATTTACTGTTTTACATTGTAGCATAGTACAATTAACTAAGAAAAATTGCCGACCCGGCAGTGCAGAACCTAGGAATTTACGGGCCCGGTGGCTTGGCCTCTTTGGGGGCTGCCCCTGCATTTTGGCATGAGATAATTTTTTGACGCTTCTCAAGCTTGGTCCCGAGAAGAAAGAATCGTTGTGTAGCTTTAGCTGACCTTCAATTAAAAACATAGTATTCCATCAATGCAGTTGAGGCCGCAGACGCAGAAAACATTAGGCCTCTTAAAAAAGAAAGACATATCAAAGCTTTCAACATTATAGTTCTGTGAAGCCAATGCCGAACCAAGGGATTTTAGGCATCTTCGGGAGCCACTACATTTTGACATGAGATAATGTACTTAATATTTAGTTTAAAAAATATTTGGGGGGGGGGCCCTCCTGAAACTGGGCCCCCTCCATACACCCTGTGTGAAGCCCCCATCATAAATGATTAGTTTGCATTGTAAACGTTGTGTACGGCGCTACTCAAAATCAACCCTTATTCATTTCATTCATGTGACGTAATAGTCAAAAAATAAAAAAAAAGTGACGTATATAAGGTTAGTAATAAAGGGAAATAATTGTACATTAGAAATAGACATATTTTAGAAATAATAACAATTTAAACAATATAAATATTACATTATATTTAGCTATCCATAATTTTGGTTTAAAATTGAGATTGTGGAACATATCACAGAATATTAATTGAACGATTTCTGTAAATATTTCTTTTACGATCGCTTCTCATTTATTAACAAATTGAACACCATAGATTTATTACGTTACTGTGAGATATAGATAGGCCTTTGGAACCACTTTTGCTTATAAATTTGTTTCGGAGAGTATCACAGAATATTTGGCATGATTTTGTGTTACTTCTTGCCCTTTGGTAATGATTGAGGCGGTCGAAAACAGTATCACATTGTGATTGCCATTTGGCATTCACGATCTTACCTGCCGTATGTTAGTGTACGGTGTTTTGTCACCTCGGCACTAAACATACGGCTGGTCCAATGTCAATTCTGGCAGCCATGTAGGAGACTTTTTACTCGGCTGGCCAGTTGGTAGCCGGATTATGCATGTCAAGAAGAAAACAGTAAATGTTTCTGCCATCTTTGAATTGTCTATGCCGCCATGTTGGATGACAGACGGAAGTCGGAACATATGATGTAAAATTTGTATTATAGATAATATGTGTTTGATATGATGAATTATTCTAATTACTTTGTAGTGCATTTAAAAAAATAAAAGCTTCTTATCAAAATAGTATTTTTCTTAAATGTTTATGTTTTAATGAAGTACATGTACGGGGGGGGGGGGAAATGGTCGTCCATCGTCCACGTTGACCTCTACTCCTGCAAGATCAACGCCCTCCACTTCACGTGTGAACAGTTTAAATGAATAAATAACAAATGAAAAACAACTGGGCAGATTTACCACAGAACAATATCCACGCGAACAGAACAGATTTGCCACACAACATTACCCAAACAAACAGACCAGATTTACCACAGAACAATATCAGTTCAAAAACAGATGTACAATTATTTGAAATAAAAGCAACTGACCACGTGACCCCCCCCCCCACCAAATGACGATACTGACAATGACATCGTCCAGACAAAAAGGAAAATAAAACTACAGACAAAAAGGAAAATAAAACTACAGACAAAAAGGAAAATAAAACTACAGACAAAAAGGAAAATAAAACTACAGACAAAAAGGAAAATAAAACTACAGACAAAAAGGAAAATAAAACTACAGACAAAAAGGAAAATAAAACTACAGACAAAAAGAAAAATAAAACTACAGACAAAAAGGAAAATAAAACTACAGACAAAAAGAAAAATAAAACTACAGACAAAAAGGAAAATAAAACTACAGACAAAAAGGAAAATAAAACTACAGACAAAAAGGAAAATAAAACTACAGACAAAAAGGAAAATAAAACTACAGACAAAAAGGAAAATAAAACTACAGACAAAAAGGAAAATAAAACTACAGACAAAAAGGAAAATAAAACTACAGACAAAAAGGAAAATAAAACTACAGACAAAAAGTCTTGTCTCCTAACCCCCCCCTTCCCCCCCCCATATCCCAAAAGTTAATTTATAATTTATGTTGGGTTGACCAGGTCCCCCGGATCTCATTTGGCTCACAAAACCAAGGTCAAGGTCATAATTTCCACCGTCTGCGAGAATCAAGCGCATGAATCAGACAAGAGAGAGAGATGAGAGAGACAAGAGAGAGATGAGAGAGACAAGAGAGAGATGAGAGAGACAAGAGAGAGAGATGAGAGAGACAGAGAGAGATGAGAGAGACAAGAGAGAGAGATGAGAGAGACAAGAGAGAGAGATGAGAGAGACAAGAGAGAGATGGGAGAGACAAGAGAGAGATTTTCGGCGGCAGTCGTCTGTAGTCGTAATAGAAAAAAATGTCACGCTGACTTTAATGCAAGGGGGGGGGGGGAAAGAAAATATGGCGGGTATGAGAGGGGTGTAAAACTCTTTAATTTTTTTTTATTTCCTCCATAGTTTGTGCTGCATTACGAAAACTGCACATTATGTAGCGAAAAATAACGATAGACCCTCATTTAATTTATTTTAATTACACATATTGTCTTTCCAAGTAGCGGCCTCAGGAAGGTGGCCACTTTAATGTTTAAGTAAGTTGATTGTAAAAAATCTAAACTTTTGTTTCAGGCCCAGCCAACTACACTCGCCCCTAGCCCCCCCCCCAAACGACACTCGCCATGGGCCTCGTATAGGGCTAAGCCCTTCTATTGTCTTTGTTTAGTAAAACAATAAAACTATATGACACATGTCGACTAAAACTGATTGGTGCTCTCCAGATTAGAACGGGGATAGTGTAGTATCGTGTCATTCGATTACTTGGTGCTCTCCAGATAAGAACGGGGATAGTGTAGTATCGTGTCATTCGATTACTTGGTGCTCTTCAGATTAGAACGGGGGAAGTGTAGTATCGTGTCATTCGATTACTTGGTGCTCTTCAGATTAGAACGGGGGAAGTGTAGTATCGTGTCATTTGATTACTTGGTGCTCTCCAGATTAGAACGGGGATAATGTAGTATCGTGCCATTCGATTACTTTACTGGGGCTGTCTCTGTGCGCAGACGATGTATGCTACACTTCCGATCCCGGCCATACAAGTCTCCCAGACATCCTTCAGTGGGGCCACCCATAAAAACAATTGAGTCTCCTGTTGTGGTTGAGTGTTGTGGGGGGGGGTATTTCTTGACTTTTAATTTTGCATTCACCTACAGTCAGAAAGGGTCCCAGTTGTGTAGGATTATCAAGGGATGCCTGGGATTTGTAAGTGATGTCATTGAAAAACTTTTTGTCTTGAGACCATTTATGCAGTGTTACACAACGCCCCAAATATAACTGTGACAAGGGCCTCGAAATGTACCGTTGCTTAACACCACTCGGCCATCCGTCCCACTATTCTTACAAAGACATTTCCAGAATAGTTGGGCGGAGCTTTCAGATTGAGTTCGTTGGATTGTTGACAATAAACACACTAACAGATTGTTTCATTTCATTGATTATGTCCTCTACAAATAGTCATTAAGTGTTACGGGAACAAATGAAGCCACAACATGTAATCTCGTTAGCTATCGCTAAATTACGTCATTTTCTATTTACTTTAACATGTCCTTCCCAGCTTAAAAAAATGAGTTAACAAAAAAAGAAGTGGCATTTTAAAGAATAAATAAGTATACCCCCCCTCCCCTACCACCAGTTCTCATCTCAGAGAAGTTTCAACAATCATTTGTGCATTTTTTCCGCAATTTTTTTTTTATCAACGACAATGGGAAGTGGGTCAAACGTACCACGGCCGATTCTGTGGTTGCATTCACGTTGGGTAAGTAAATGATTGAAAATAAATACAAGGGAGGAATGGGGTACATCGTGCCCTAGGAAAATTCTCGTTGCCGTTATCTTGAGTCGACACAGTTAAATACATGCACCAGAGCCGTAATTACATTTCTGAGGGTCTGAGGCAAAGGTATATTAGGGGACTCTTGACAAAAAGATGCAGTCGGGGACTCTTAAGCAAAGGTGCGTTTGAGTGCCGTGAGATAAAACGCCATGAAGAGTGCCGATTGAGAATCTCGGGCTCGTTATATTTTAATTACACATAGGGCCCCTATGTCCACCAAATATGTTGTACAATCAGGGTCCCGCGACCTATCGATTAGGGCCCATCTGTCCATCAAATATGTTGTACAATTAGGGCCCCGCGACCTATCGATTAGGGCCCATCTGTCCATCAAATATGTTATACAATTAGGGCCCCGCTATCTATCGATTAGGGCCCATCTGTCCATCAAATATGTTATACAATTAAGGGGCCCCGCTATCTATCGATTAGGGCCCATCTGTCCATCAAATATGTTGTACAATTAGGGCCCATCTATCCATCACATATGTTGTACAAATAGGACCCCGCTACCAATCGATTGGGGCCCATATGGTATTAGGTTATAACAGGGACAGCCCGATTAGGCCCTCCTTCAGAATAGGCCTCCTAGTTTGTCACCCACCCTGCTTGGACGTGGCTATCCTTTCAACGACTGTCATCTTTATAATAATAAAGATTGGAGATGTTGAAAAATTTTAAAAACGTTTAAGTGCATTACATCCAGACAATAAACACGAAACAATCATTATTACATAAATTATGCGTTCTGTGGGAGAGATTTAATCCCTCAGCCCCCCCCCCCCACCCCCTTCCAGCAAAAACGTGTTCGTCTTGTGTGTGGTATTCGACACGCATGCAGACTTCAGCGTGACAAGAGGCCGCCACTACAGTAAATACTAAATCCAAGTCTGAGCACAGAATATTTTTTATTCCGTCAACCCGAGTTCGTTGACACAAACCCACGTGTGCTATATGCACGGACCCCCGAACGTTATTCAACGAATCATGTGCAAGTTTGTCGATGTGGGTGTCTACGGATAGACTACAAACAAATACTATTCTTACAACAGGACTTGTAAGATAGCTAGTGAGAGAAAGATTGCGTTTGAGTAACTATGTTCAACTGTCCAGTCATAAAAAACTGGATTAAGGATATGGTGTTTGGTATACACCCTTCCCACCAGTCTGTGTATTAGCTGAAATAAATAATCGTTAATCATTCAACAAATAAAAAACAATCCCCTTCAATAAGTCATCCACATTATATATATATATATCTATTCTCTATCCTAGCATACAAAAGGACATACACAACTCAAAGAAGTCTAGCATGTAAACTTATGCATAAATATAAAACGATTTAGAATTCGCACTGTGTAAATCAGTGGTCCTTAAAGTATGAGGAGTCGAGAGCTGGTCTCAAGTAGGTCGCCACATTTAAAAAAAAAATAATGACTTAGCTGAGAATGCATACAATTAATCTTCGCTTTGCTTTATTTAATCCTTTTAACAGGTGCGGGGGGGGGGGGGGTGAGAGACAAACGAACATGTTTCTTGTTGGGGTCGCGAATCGCCAAAGTCTGAGAACCATTGATGTAAACCATACCCTACAAACGGAAGTATAATATAACAAAAAGTATGTTGTATTGCTGAATAGGAAGTAAATACATACACCAACTTACTATGGCACACAGGGGGGGGGGGGGGAAGGGACACATAATGTATGTTGTTTCTACACAGGGCCGGGGTTAACCGTTTGGCTGCTGCAGCCCTAGGCCCTGAACCGAAATCGGCCCTCGTTTATCAGTTGATCTCAAATGTGTGATATGCTTTGTCCTAATTTTCTCAATATTAGGCCTCCTTTTTTTTTTTGGGTAACAAGCCCTAGGCTTACGATGACTTCAATACGGCCCTTGTTCTACAGCGTGAGTCAGGTATGACACGTATAACAAACCATTCATCAACATGTAGACAGTAGGTTACATGCACTGTTAACTTACGTTAGTGACGGATGGATTCTGAATTTTTACAAAATGTACACCTTTTGTTGTTTATGAAGAAAAACAAAAACAAAAAAAAAAAACTCGAGTTCCTCCGTAAACATCTTCTTGTTTACTACATGGGAGTTTTATTTTCCTGGTTTAAAAAACCTTGTTTTTTTTTTTTTAATTTGTAAAAAATAATTTTTCAGACATCCTCATTTTAAAAATATTCACATTAAAATACGATGAGTTGCCCGGCTGTAAGGGCGCCGTAAATAACATGCAAGTTAGGGGTAACCCCCAGGACAGGCTAAACTGGAAATGACTGGACCTTTGAATTGACTACATATTGGAAATAAACTTTCAAATGACTAGACCAGGCAGGGCTAACATCAATAGACTAGACATTTGAATTTAATATATCTTTGAATTGACTAGACATGAAATAACTATCTTTGAAATGACTAGACCAGGGAGGGCTATCAGGAATTTATCAAATTGCCAGAATTAAAATGAATTTATTTATTTATTCTTTTGCGCGTGCCACGGTTTATACAAGTGTGTGATGCAATGTGGCACAGGAAAGGTTTCTGGTGTGACCAGTCTGGTACGCGTGCCATGTGAATCTCCACCATGGTTCAACCCATTACCTGACAATCAGTAAATCATTTGCAGTACTACTAAGTCGTGCCTCAATAGAGGAGATGGGAGGACTAGTGTTACACAGAGATCCCCCCGTCCCCCAACACATAAAGTTACAAATTCTTCATGCAACACAACTGGAGTAAACTATTTCATTATTATTTAGCTATACCTCTACGACACCACAACAGTATAACACAACAGTTACACATGACTTGTTTTTTTGTGTTTAAGTTTCTTTTATGCAAAATATGACAAGTGACAAACTTGAATGAGATACCCCTCCCCCCTCCCAACCCCATCCTCCCTTCTTTTATTCAACGCCGGGCCAAGAAATGTGTTTACTTGTGAATTCCGTTTATTTTTTTTTTCAATAGGTCGGGCCAACATTCTTGACACGGCCATGGATGGGGATTGGGGGGGTTCACGACCAAAAGGTGTTTTTTTTTTTAAACAACTGAAGAGTCTTGATGAATTGGTTGTACAACATAACTGTGTGTAGTAGTACACTTGTTCAGCACATGAACACGTAAAACGGTTGCGCTAGAAAATATGAAAATTAGCCGCTACAGGAATATTATCAGTGCACTTGTCATCAGCTAAACAGTGGGCGGTATCAGTTGGCCGGGCCTGTTGGGTTGTGTAGGACGTCAGAAAGTAACGTTGAAATGTAACTTATTGTCGAGGGTAACTAAAAGCACAACTATTCCATGCCCATGCCTGCTAGTCACTCTCTATGCCGTTTGTCATTCTCTAGTCTAGCCCTGCTGTCATTGTCATTCTGTGCCACCCTCTATAAGTCCGTATGCATGCTGTCCCATCCAGCTAATTCACTGGCCTTGAATATCCCAATGCTTTTATAGCCGCAGACGTGAATGATGACACAGTGCAGAAGTGTGAATTGTCATTATAGTTTAACCGTGCGGTGAAACATTTTACTCCGTTTATTGATGTATATATGTGTAAAAACAGTCATTACTTCATGTTATATATATATATATATATATATATATATATATATATATATATATATATATATAAATAAGAGAAAGAACCTAAAGAAAAATGGAACATTTCGACATGACATTTACGCATAAAATAATAAGGAATAGCAGATGAAACTAAAGTCATCAGCGTACAGCATTGGTATCGAATGATATCTGATGGTATCGATGTTAAAGTAGGAATTAAGTATCCCTCTTGAGACATTTTACAAAACCACACACATTATGAGAGCACGAAAGGGAGAGAGAGGGGGGTTGGGAGGGAGAGGGATAGAGAGGGAGAAAGAGAGAGGGAGAGAGAGAGGGGATGAGAGAGAGGGAGAAAGAGGGAGAGAGGGAGAAAGAGAGAGGGAGAGAGAGAGGGGATGAGAGAGAGAGGGAGAGAGAAAGAGGGAGAGAGGGAGAAAGAGAGAGGGAGAGAGAGAGGGGATGAGAGAGAGAGGGAGAGAGAAAGAGGGAGAGAGGGAGAAAGAGAGAGGGAGAGAGAGAGGGGATGAGAGAGAGAGGGAGAGAGAAAGAGGGAGAGAAAGAGAGAGAGGGGGAAAGAGAGAGAGAGAGGGAGTGAGTGATTAGAATAGAGAATTCGTTGACGTCCCACGGCACTTGTACTATACACTGGAACAGACAGTACAGCTCAAAAGATGTACAACAAGGAAGATATACATGTACACTGGAACAGACAGTACAGTTCAAGAGATGTACAACAATGAAGATATACATGTACACTGGAACAGACAGTACAGTTTAAGAGATGTACAACAATGAAGATATACATGTACACTGGAACAGACAGTACAGCTCAAAAGATGTACAACAATAAAGATATACATGTACACTGGAACAGACAGTACAGTTCAAGAGATGTACAACAATGAAGATATACATGTACACTGGAACAGACAGTACAGTTCAAGAGATGTACAACAATGAAGATATACATGTACACTGGAACAGACGGTACAGCTCAAGAGATGTACAACAATGAAGATATACACATGTAACGACAATTTTAAAAAAAAGAAGCAACGCCTTGGTGGGTTTTCCAGAAAGTAGTGGTTTCAAAACAGCTTCAAAAGCAATGAATATATCACTTCGTTTTTTTAACTTTAATAACCGCAGCCGTAAGGAATGTGCAAATCTGAACTCGTTGCTGATGTTGAATGTGTTCAGCACAGGTTTTAAAAATATTGCGTCGAGAGGGGTTTAAAAAACAACAGCTTTGTTCACTTAAAAAACTGAGTTGTTTGGCTAACAGGCATTCAGGTCTGAAAGTATACATGCGTGAGTCTGAGCTGGTTTCACCAATGAGATTATCATTTCTGTACTGAGTCGTCACAATTTAAACGAAGACGCACCGTGCGCAGCGAGTGTGTACCTAGTTCAGTCAAAACAAAATAAAGCTAAGCTGTTATATATGGTTTTGTTTAAAGCAACGTATTGCTGTGAGACTTTGAAGGTGATGAAACACACTCACACATTGGCAGGCGCATATATTCATTGCCAAATCAATCAAATCTTTTTTTTTGACGGGAAATCTATTAAGATAATTGAGGCGATGTGATGTAATAGTTGAATTATTTCCTTATCACCGATGCACTGCTAATTATAAATTATCTATGTCAGCTCAGGGATTGATTTCTCATGCTATCTGCAAGGATGTGTTATAACACAAACCATGACAATACAACAGGTGTTCATATCTCGTATATCTGCCATCGGATGTGTTGTACACAAACCATGACAATACAACAGGTGTTCATATCTCGTATATCTGCCATCGGATGTGTTGTACACAAACCATGACAATACAACAGGTGTTCATATCTCGTATATCTGCCATCCAGTGTATTATTGTGACATTATTGTGCATTACGATACATACAAACGTAGGTCACCTCAGAAATAAATAGCAGACATTATAAAATGACCACACGACAAGACAGAAAATAAAAGTGTCAATCTAAAGACACGCACTAATGTCAATCTTACTAGACAAAATGTCAATGTTACGAGACAAAAATGTCAATGTTACTAGACAAAAATGTCAATCTTACGAGACACAAATGTCAATCTTACGAGACAAAAATGTCAATCTTACGAGACAAAAATGACAATCTTACGAGACAAAATTGTCAACCTTACGAGATAAAAATAAGAATTTTACGAGACAAAAATGTCAATCTTACGAGACAGAAATGTCAATCTTACGAGACAGAAATGTCAATCTTACGAGACAGAAATGTCAATCTTACGAGATAAAAATAACAATCTTACCAGATAAAAATGTCAATCTTACGAGATAAAAATAACAATCTTACGAGACACAAATGTCAATCTTACGAGACAAAAATGTCAATCTTACGAGACAAATATATCAATGTACAGTTGACGATAATTACAATCAGGTCTACTATCCAATATAACGAATATATCCATAAATAATATCAACCTACAAGATATACTAACCACTAAAACATGTATCATACTATTCCAAAAAACAAACAAACACGCTAAGTACTACCGGCTAAGTAGAATGAATGACTAGACCACAGCCCAAGAGAACTTCTAGAACTGGCTACCAACCAATAAAGCACACATACTGGCAATTATCTCGAAACCTGAAATGATGTCAGTCATTAAGACAAGTGTCCTTAAAGAAAATAATTCGGAAAAAAAATATAACAATTATTGAAAATAATAAAGTCGAGTATTTCGATGATTCGAGTCCAGCAACTAGGAGTAGTCTATTTTTAAGTCAATGCAGTGTAAAGGTTAAAGGTGAGGGTTTGTCTTTTGACGACATAGATCGAAACCTCGACCTTTGACCCTTCTAAGCATTAATGCCTTTTCTTAAACCCAACGTTATACAGTCCATGGCCACGTGACGGTAAAAAAAAACAACCACATGGAAAGGGAGGTGACTGGCATCGCTTAGATTCAGGCCAGAGACCTCCACCGTGAGGGCCAGTCTCACTGTCACCAGGTCACCCAACTCACACGATACGTCTAGTGACCTGTGGCCATGTGTCATTTCATTTACCCAGTAATCAGTTGGTGGTGTGGGGGCAGGGCTGGCGAGTTGGATATTTTATTAAAAATTCAGATCTAGATTTTTTTTTGTGTGTAAACATCTCGATAAGATCAAAATGTTATTTAAATTAACAGATCTGGATAGTTTCATTTTGACATTCAGGTATAAAATTGTGATTAATTTCTCTATATTTAATAGAATGTAGATATTTTTCATATATTTTCTGGATAATATACTTCAAGAAAATAGTTGGCAATCCTGGTGGGGGAAAAGTGGAACATTTAGTCTTAGATTTAAAGATGGGATTATCAGCAGAGAATAAATCAGAATTTTAATATATATATATATATATATATATATATATATATATATATATATATATATATATATATATATATATGTGTGTGTGTGTGTGTTACCGGCAAAGTGTGAAATCCGGCATTCTATAGAATACGTAGGCAATGTATAGAATGCCTGAATTTTTCAGGCAAAGTATGAAATAAATTGCTATTTCATACATTGGCTAGGCATTCTATAAAATGCCGAGTTCCCGTTTGGCAAAGTATGAAATTGGCCTTGTTAGGAACTAGAGTAGATTTAGAGACAGACAATCCCCTTCGACGTTGTAAGATAAGAAGATATATCAAAGTAGGAGTAATCAGAGGCGCCAAGAGCCAACTAGGGCCCCAGGGCAGGACATCATTGCGGACCCCTATTTAAACAATGAGTCGTTAATAAAAATGTACATGGTCGGGGCGGCCGGGCCCCCTGACAATGACCCCCCCATAACCCCCTTCGGCGTGTCTGGGAGTAATGCAAATAATGGTTGACAAGGTGACAGACGACTTAGGACAAGGTGGTCAGAAAACAATAGAGTAGTAAACAGCAAAGGTGTGACGACTCTATAAGTAGACAGGGAGGCGACAACGAACAGTTTAGGAGAGACAACAATGACGACCAGGGGTCGCTCCTAAGAGCCAATGCTCTTACTTCGGATTAGAACAAAAAATTTCCTCCTGCGCCTTTGGGAGCCACTGTGCGAGTTCCGATTCCCAATGTTGACAAAGGGCAGGGAGACACACGAAATCTGTTGGCAGATGTTATGAGCATGACAGAAGATGGCTTTTACCGCCTGGAACTGCACATGGAATCTTGAAGCAACTATATGCCAGATCAGAATTCACCGTATGTCCAAAAGATTTAATAAAAGCGGAAGACGTTCCTGACCTTGAAATAGCTCTCCGATCTGCTGCTACTTCTCAGTCTACAGGAAGCGGCCAAGGATTCGTCATATGTATATGCAAGACGAAATGCCAAACTATGAGGTGTCTTTGTTTGAAAAAGAAAATTAAATGCAATTCAAAATGCCATTCTAGTCTTCCCTGCTACAACAAGTAGCTCATTCCAGTTGTGTTCTGCTTGTTTTCACCAGAAACAACTTCTTTTTATTATTTATCTATTCTTCACTAATTCGTGAAATATGAACATGACAGATCAAAGTACCAAAATACGAAGTGTTTTGTGTGAAAGAAGAAAATTAAGTACAGTACAATTCTGTGTGAATCCAGTCTTTCCTACTGAAGCAAATATTTCAATCTCAGCTCTGCTGTCGTTGTTTTTTTCCGGTATGAACATCACATGCTTTATTTTGCATTCATTCCATATTTAAATACGTTTTTATCAATAAAGGCTTTTGTTTTTCTTTTCTTATACTTTGCCTAAACGACATTAGTCATTCTATACAATGCCTAGGCATTGTATAGAATGCCTAGGAAAAGTATGTACAATTTAAAAATTTTATACTTTGCCTAAAACCACCAGGCATTCTGTACATAGCCTAGGCATTCTATAGAATGCCGGTAACATATATATATATATATGTATATATATATATATATATGGAGTGTTGAAATATTTTGGAAACCCGCTGGCTGTCGCCAATTAAACTTCGCCCCTGGCAATCCCAACCTATTGGGGCCACACTTATCACAAACACACACACACACCAGCCAAGGGTTAGGTCATCTTAGATTATTGTACCCAACAAGACGCCCAAAGGGTTCCCCCCCCCCCCCAATGTTCTTGCTGACGATGTTCTGTAAAGCATACTAACTGGATCATTCAGTGCCCCCTATTTATTTTAGTCACAGTTGGCAGAGCTGCAAGCCAATCGATTTACATAGAACACACCATTATTTGATAATAGAATTATCTGTCTATATACACAGCACCCTGCAACTGTAATCCGTCAATGAACACTTAATTCAAATTAGTTGTAAAAAAAAAATGTGCAGGTTACGCTTCGTTAGATACGACGCGATGAATACATTTAGCAAGAACTAAGTTACTTACTTACCTTTTTTAAAAAAAAATACAACGGGAAATATAATCCGAAAAAATCACACGGTCACACTAAAGTCCTAGCACAGTGAACATCACAGTCAATATATTCTGATACATCCGTGAAATTAATACACACACACACACAAATGGTGCACATCAACTCCAAGTGCATAGTCCTATGAAACGTTCAGTGTCGTTGGATCACGCCTACTACTACAGAACGTAAACTCGTAGCGCGAGTCGGAATCGTCTGGACCAGTCTTGTCAAGTTTCAAGACACCGCCGTCTGCAAATAAATGCCGCTCATTCCCACCCCCTCCCCCCTCTCTGAGTAGACTCGTGGTCACGTCACTACAACCGAATGAAATGCCAACCCTTTATGTAGGCGAGAAGGTGGGAAAGTTTCGGATGGTGTGTGAGGGAGCTGGGGAAGGGCGGGGGTAGGTGGCAGCGTTCTCACGGTCCAGTCCGGGCCAGATTTCCACCACACCAACACAGATTCAACTCCACACACGTTAAATTATTGCATGCACGTTAGCTAAGCACGCAGACATTTTTTTTTTAAATTATCTCCTTTGAATTTTGTCACGTTGATTGCCAGTGGCGTCAAAATAGGGCCCGCGGTGCGATGGGCCCCGGGTCATAGTGGGGGGAATAGTCCAAATTCTAATTGTTTGTTACCCTACCATCAAACATGGTGCCCCCCAAGTAATTAGCGTCGCCTTTGCTGAAAAATGGATTGCTTTTAACGGGTGTCTGACTTAAAGTTGGGGAAGTAAAGGCGACTGGGCGTTGTGCTGACCACATGACCCCCTTTATATGTCGTGGTTACACTGACAGACGAACCAAAGATGTAACAGCTTCCCTTTTATATTTCACATGATACAACGAAGGGTGAAAACCGATTGGTTGGTTGGTTGTGTGTGTGTAAATACAAAAGTCGGTAAGATGGGAGGAGAGGCTAGGAGAAGAGAAAGAGTATGGGTGGGAGGATGGACACAGAAAGTACAGATACTAATCAGACACTACTAGTATCACATATCCTTCAGCTATGTATCTACCATTGGTATCACTGGACGAAGGTATGAGGAAGGTAGACGACGTGAGGTCAGTACGAACGCTGAGCCGGTCACTGTGTGTTGAAGTGAGTGTGTGTACGTTTGATCGTGCACATGTGTGTCACTGTACGCTCGGGCCGACTGCTACGGTCAGCGGTTCTCATCCTTTTTCAAAACTGTACCCCGAAGGGTGCGAAAATATGTCCGCGAGTACACGTATGTTCGCTAATAAATGTACATACTTTCAGTAAAGCACTCGACTGTCGACCTGGAGGTACCTGGTTCGATCTCCGGTGAGGACCAAGGAGATTTTTCAGGTCTCGGCTGAAGTTCTCGATAATCTCGATCTCCCCGTGGTGCCTCCATGGCCATTGCACTATCGGCTATGGTGGGGATGAAAGAAGGGGCACCATAAAACACCGTCCCATTAGTGGTTAATAGGATCTAAGAGAATTCATCTCATCCTTACAGGGACTTCACACACATCTTTCTAATGAAATACTTGGGCACGGGTTTTCAAAAGGGGGCATTTTAAATTTGGTTTTTAAAATTAAAATTTTCCCCCCCCCCCCCCCCCCCCCCTTGGTTACGCGTAGCTTACCGCCGATTGAGAATCGCGGGGCCAGGTTATCCAAGAAGTGCCCCAGTGTGGCGCACACACAGATTGTTTGTGTGTGTGTGTGTGTGTGTCGGTGTGTGGAGAAGAAATGTGATAACACGTAAATGGTGTGTTGATAAATGGACCAGGGTGTTTGTACCGTTATGCTGTTGACTGTTCACGAGACGCGATGAGGGTCCATCAACAACGTCAAAACATCAACAGTGTGAGTAGCCTAAACGATTTGTTGATATTTTATAACATTTAGTAGCAGGGTTGGCGCAGAGCGTCTGTCGACCTGAGAGTTCCGGGTTCGATCCTCGGGGAGGAATATTTCCAGGTCCCAACGAAAGCTGGAGAAAAGTCCCTTAAGTCCACACAGCTTTATATGGTTACCTGACCTAAGTTGGGGAAGTAAAGGCGGCTGGGCGTTGTGCTAACCACACAAACCCTTTTATATGCAGTGGTTACAGATGGACACTTTAATTCATAGTTTTTTTTAAAGTGATTTGGTTTATATATATATATATATATATATATATATATATATATATATATATATATATACATATACATACATACACAGTTGCACACACAGCAAGGGAGGCAGACATAGTGACAGAGACGACAGACTTACAAAATGGAAACCATTAACTACAAAGTGTTCACCAAAAGGTCTTCTTGTTATCACAACAACGAAACTATACATATTCATTGACATGGTCAACGAAAGCAGAAACTGCTTCCGTTTCAATATTATTTGTTTGAACAGGTTGTACATAGCGTTCGTCCATATAAAAAGTAACGCATTTTACAATTCCTACAGCAATAAGTAACACATTCAAACTTTGCCGGTTTTTACTTTTTCCCCTGTACAAAAGTAACCGTGAGTCAGCCACACGGACAGGAATACTTTGTGGAGATAAAACGTTCCCCAGATTCCCCAGGCAGGCAGAGATTGCCAGGTTGTCATGTTCACTCACCAACTGGCAAATAACTTACTAAACAAAAACTAAACCGAACACCAAAAAAATCTGACCTGTGGCTGGCGAGACGTGCGTGCTGCCAGAACACTATGTCAGACCACTGGGGAGACATCAGGGGATGAATGGACTTGAGGGTGGGGTGGGGGGTGGGGACGTAATGGAAATGGAGCCAAGAAGCAGTGAGTACTTTTAGGCTACTCCAGTGGTTCAAATTCATCTGCCCCCTTCCCCGCACACACACACACACACACACGAACCATGTGTTTCATCAAACATGACTCGCTAGTTCACAAGAATTCAATACTCACTCCGTTACAAGTGCCAATTTTGTTACCAAGTGTTCATCGTATTCAACTCTACAAAGCACAGTTTAAATTTTAAATAAAGTGTTTCCCCGTTCCAAGAAGTGAATCAATTGTACGCCCCCCCTCCCCCCAACAAACGGTAAATTCTCACACTTTAAACAAAAAATGCGGGGAATCCCCCATAACTTGTATTGTAACGATGATCATCCATGTTCCTGAGTCTCGTCAATTTAACATAACGATGATCATCCATGTTCCTGGGTCTCGTCAATTTAACATAACGATGATCATCCATGTTCCTGGGTCTCGTCAATTTAACATAACGATGATCATCCATGTTCCTGGGTCTCGTCAATTTAACATAACGATGATCATCCATGTTCCTGGGTCTCGTCAATTTAACATAACGATGATCATCCATGTTCCTGGGTCTCGTCAATTTAACATAACGATGATCATCCATGTTCCTGGGTCTCGTCAATTTAACATAACGATGATCATCCATGTTCCTGGGTCTCGTCAATTTAACATAACGATGATCATCCATGTTCCTGGGTCTCGTCAATTTAACATAACGATGATCATCCATGTTCCTGGGTCTCGTCAATTTAACATAACGATGATCATCCATGTTCCTGGGTCTCGTCAATTTAACATAACGATGATCATCCATGTTCCTGGGCTTCGTCATCTTAACACTCACACCAAATAAATCAACAACCACCACCGTATAGAAAATCCTTTTGTCAGGACAGTGTTTCCCAAATAATTCGGCGGGAGAGAGAGGGGGAGAGGGAGTACGTGCCCCACAGGACTGAGGAGAACATTCGATAAACATACACAAATAAAGCGAAAACAATGAAAGCAAACCATGAACCCAAGAACGATACATGTACATGTACGTTGTTTTCATTTTTTTTTTATTAGAGATACTCTAAAAATCTAAAAGGGGGTACACATATTTCCAAAGTTTGGGAAACACTGCTCTACAAGATATTAAAAACAAAGGCAACGGTAAATGAAACCAATTTAAAAAAAAAACAACTGACTTACCTCGGGTAACTGGTCAGCTGGTCTAGGGGGGACAACAGACACGCTGGCCAAATCCCAGAAATCATCAAACAAGTCACTCTGAGGCTCGTCGTCTGCCCGCCGCCTGTCCGACTCGACAGAAAACGGGTCGCGGCGGCTCTCGGGAGACCGGAGTTCACCGCCGAACAAATCCTGGCCGTCGAAGGAGGCCGGCGGGGGTGCCTTCACTCCCTCGGGCGGCGCTGGGCCCTCATCGAAGCTGAACAGAAGGTCACTGCCTTTGGCCGATGACCATTTCGGGGGTGAGCTCGCAGGCAGAGCTGGCTTGTCTACGAAAACAAAGTCCAAGTCGTCGTCCACTGCGTGGTCAGTTTTCACTTCGCTTTTGCTCAGTGAGTCGAACTCCGCAATGTCCAGAGGGTCCATCTTTAAGGGACGGGGATAACGAGTGGTTGGTTGTAAACGCTAGAACGGTCCGTGTAAGACTCTAATGTGTGGGCACCAGAAAGGCTGGTCGGTGAAGGGATGTAGCAGTGGACATGAAGATGGATGAAAGGTGGTCAGCCTTTATGAGTGGACTCAGCATGGAACTGTAGGTCAACGGACAGAACATTACATGCTCCAGCGTCTGTCCTTGCACCAAAATCGCGGTCTTGAGTTAAAGTGCCGTTAGTCCCGTTCAGAAGCTAACATTGAAATCATCTGTCCACTCTGCAACGTGTTTTGAGATTCAGGTTGATGGTCACAGATTGATGGTGATTTGATGATCTGAAAACAAACAACAACAACAACAACATAAACCGTCAAATGAGTAACTTTTTTTTTTAAAATGTTGTACATTCTTAGTTCCTGAATGAAGGCCTGACAACAAAAAAGTGGGTACACGGTAATGAACCTAATAGTTGACTATTTTATTAACGCGGGAAGACTAGTTTTAAGGGCGACAGAGGTGTCGAAATTGATTAGACAGAGAACCCGTGTTACGGTAACATAAAAGTTGAGCAGAGTAGAAGTATCCAGGTAAACTGAGTCAAATCTGAGCAATACAGTTTAATAACACACACTACAGTTCAATAACACACAATACAGTTCAATAACACGCAATACAGTTCAATAACACGCAATACAGTTCAATAACACGCAATACAGTTCAATAATACGAATGTGACCAAAATAAGCTTTCGTCGAGTATAAAATATACATACATATTCAATGCAGCCCCGTAGCGTGAAAATTCTACAGCAGGGGCCAGGCAATAGCAGGGGGGGGGCAGGTAAAACATTTTACCAAATAAGCAGAGGGGGCCAAAATAAGCTTTCGTCGAGTATAAAATATACATACATATTCAATGCAGCCCCGTAGCGTGAAAATTCTACAGCAGGGGCCAGGCAATAGCAGGGGGGGGCAGGTAAAACATTTTACCAAATAAGCAGAGGGGGCCAGACAAAACGCAGGGGGGCCCGGCCTCCCCGCACGCTACGGGCCTGATTCAATGACATCCCCGAAACTGGAGCATAGTAAACATTTAAACCTCAACATAAGTACCTCACCAGATTTAATTAAAAGGCCGATTAAAATTTAGATAGATCTAATGACACAATATAGCTTTTTGTTGCCTAGAAATAATTTAATAGCATTTTAAAAGAACGCAGTGGCTACGGTTCGGTCCGACCGAACCCGTATTTTTTTTTCTTCGGGTACCAGCCATAGATATTGCTCCACACCCTAACCCTATCCCTAACCCTATCTTTATCCCTAACCCTAATCCTGAAAAAAAAAATTCTGAAAAAAAAAATAATTATATATGCCATGTTCCTTATACCCTAATATAATGGTTTTGCCGGAGCCACTGCGTTAAAAGAATGTGTGGTCATATTTTTTGAGATATTATCAACTTTATTTATTTTTAGACCAAAAGATTTATATTTTAAAATAAAATCAAATAGTATTTGAACTAATTATTACCATTTTTAGGTACAAAACAATCTATACTTATACTGAAACGCCATTTTTTTTTCTCACATTCAAACAAAATAAATTCCTAAATTATATGGTGGAGAAGTGTAGTATGGCAGGCCAGGGCCCTAAATGGGCTTTAGAGCCAAAAGGAAGAAGAAGAAGAAAGTACATGTAAGTAGTAATAGGACAACGTACAATACCTAAAGATGCGCACACACGAGTTGCAATCACACAAACATATATAGTACATACATACACTGAATGTACATGTTACATACACACAGATGATAATGAAGTGTATCCACACGACTGAATGTACATGTTACATACACACAGATGATAATGAAGTGTATCAACACGACTGAATGTACATGTTACATACACACAGATAACGAAGTGTATCCACACGACTGAATGTACATGTTACATACACACAGATGATAATGAAGTATATCCACACGACTGAACGTGCATGTTACATACACACAGATGATAATGAAGTGTATCCACACGACTGAACGTGACACACACACGGTGATGACTGGCGATGGTACGGGGGCAACTGGTAGGTCAGCTCCACGTGTTATCTCGCCCGACTCCCTGTTTACCAACAAAGGTAAATCAACGCATTTTATCTTCAACGAATAAACACACCTCTTTACATAATACACATGACTACGCCCCCCCCCATGATGACACACACCTCTTTACATAATACACATGACCACGCTCCCCCCATGATGACACACACCTCTTTACATAATACACATAACCACGCCCCCCCCCCATGATGACACACGGGCACTTGCAGCCTGATGTTACGGTCAAATAAGTTTCCGACGTCCAACCAATCAAACAACAACCTTAACGTCCAGCCAATCAGTCAACCAGCCTGGGAAAGTCACACAACATGTCAACTCACGTCACATTAATTAAAAAGTCTCACGACGATTAATTGTTTCGTATCTTTCCAGGACACGCGTAGCCGGTTATCAATTTTACATTACAAACAATGGTTTATTAATTTTAAAATCTCTACCCCCCTTCCCCCAACTCCTCACACTCCATTACTAATCTTCTTTAAACCTATGTATTGCGCTCGACTAGCAAATAATGCCTGACGACAAGAAAAACAATCATCTAAGATGGCCGCATCCAAAATCTCACGATGAAAGGGTGATCGGTTGGTTAGAGAAGGGGGGGGGGAGGTATTGATATTAAAAGAATCCAAACTAAGGGAATAAACGTGACAGGGTTTGTTGATAAAATAAAAAGTAGATACAGTAAATCAATATGGCCATGACTAGCTGCTCGTGTTATGGAAATCCCCTATAAGCCAGGACAACTGATGAGGCTAAGTGGATATTGGCTTTAGCTATACCAGCTAGAAATCGACCCGGTGTAAATAAAGCAATATATATATATATATATATATATATATATATATATATATATGTATATATATATATATATATATACAGTATAATTATATGGATATAAAGTTAAGGAGTTAAACATACTGAAAGCAGACGAAACTGGATTTTGTATAATAATAGTAACATATTTACAATAAGTTTCAACACAAACCAGCCAATCGTTGGTAAGCACACTGCCCAAATAACTAGACAAACTCGAGACAAATAGTCTGAAAGTAGTAAGGGCCCCCGCTATGTGCTTTGTTAAATGACCCTTTACATCTCATTGTTTTGTGAGAGGTCAACTTGAACCTTAACCCTTTCAAGACCGCTTGGGCGATAACTAAAATAAATTGTAGGGGTCACGGATCCAGTCAGTAGCAATCAACAAATCAAAAAGTATGTCTCGCGATGTTTACAAACAAAAAAGAATAACAACTAATGTAAACAGCCGATACATTTCATACATACATACTCAGAAGGAAGCCACTAATGAAAGCCGAAGTACGAAGTGTAAGTGTAGTATATTCACTGTGTAAACTTGCACATCACGGTATAATAATCTTGTATAAAGAGCGACATACAGTGACAGGAATTCAACTGCATAACTTATCCACTCTCTCTACCATTCACTGGGTAAAGAAAACCTTTGTACTGTAACGGTAATATGAAAGGGGAGGTGATCAGGAAGTATTGGTGTGTATGTGTGTGTGAAAGAGATACACACACACACATCAGCAAGTTGTCGCCCTTTAATCATATCTATCTTTAGCCGATTACCTACCACACCAGTGATCCTCAAACGAGACTAACTTATGAAGGAGGAAGGGGGGGAGGGGGTGTAACGTATTACAATCTTACCGATACCAAACACTTCACCCTGGGACGTATACCACGCAAAGCAATGTTTGAAACGTTGGGGGTTGGAGGAGAGACTCTGTAAAAATATAATAGTCCTGAAGTAGTGATCATATATAATTTTAGAACCGCTGCTACTTTGTATTTGTACCTTATCTTCTCACAACGTTTTCTTTAAAAACGTGAAATTTCTCCGTGGGGGGGGGGGGGGGGGGGGGGGGGGGGCGCTTACAGAGACAGACCACACCCACTACATCACGTCGCATAGGTTCAATGGGTGTTCGCAATCTTTTTTCCCCCCCGTACAACTTTATCTTTAATATCGTTGTAAACTTCACGTCGCGTTAAACCTATTTACAACGGGAGAGAGTGTGAATGCAATAAATACAGGTAAGCACACAGCCACATAGTATGTACATTTCCTAACATATATGTGGAGCAGGTCGATAGAGGAGGAATCACACTTAGGGCCGTTCCGAATGGTAGGCTGACTAATAGACAACCAATGGGCCCTCTTTCAGGGGTGAATTCCTGTCTAGTCTGGGGCTACAGGAAGATAGGTGTTTACCCATTTACTTAATTATCCATGAAAGTCTCTGCCTGTGCCCTACACAATCTTAAAAACGGTACTGATTCTGGAGCATGTAAAAAAAACAACAACAACAGATTATAGACAGAGTGTTGATGTTCTTTTTCAAATCGACCTACGGTGACGTTTCATCAGCATATTGTGATATTTTATAGAACATTATAACATTCCAACCGAATTATTGTAACGTTTCATCAGCATATTGTGATATTTTATAGAACATTATAACATTCCAACCGAATTATTGTAACGTTTCATCAGCATATTGTGATATTTTATAGATCATTTCATCAGCATATTATTATGGTGTATTATCAACAGATTGTTACGTTTCAACACTGACCAAATCACCTGTCATTTCATTAAAATCTACAAATGTTCCCACTGTACGTCAATTAAACCTATAAATGGAATGACACCATACAGCACGAAGTTAAAGTCACGTGACCGAGTATTAAAAAAACGAAGTGGCTACGGTTACGCTCAAGACGGACTACTTTTTTTTGGGCTAGGAATATGATTAGGGTTAGGGATAGGAACAATATCTATAGCTGAACCCCGAAAAAAAAATTCGGCAAAAAAATAGTCCATCTAGAGCGCATGCGCGTTGAGTGTAACCGTAGCCACTGCGATTAAACAGATCAGGTTAAAAAAAATTTAGTCTACACAGAAAAAATGTTATATGAAACAAAACTACCAAGGTCTCAGGAACTTAAAACATCACAAAGTGTGTGTGTGAGTGACACGTGTTATAAGTACATATATTTGTTTCCACTAGTAATAGAGAGAGCTAGGGTGCTGGCTGGTTGGACATAGGGGTCATAAAATAAACTATTACGCGACAGAGTTCAAGTGTCACAGATTTGACGGAAAGTTGTCAACACGTTTGTGCTAGGAGTAAAAAAAAAAAAGAGCGCATGCGCGTTGGCTGTATCCGTAGCCACAGCGTAAAAAAAAACATTAGACAATAACACCAAACATATTGTATTCACATCAATGTTGTCAGAATATGGCTCTCAGTGGGGCTCCCAACGAGCTGGTTTATTTGTATCAATTTACTTTGTATTCAATAAAACTTGATAATTTTTTTATGGTGAGACTATTTATTAACTTACTTACTGTGCCAGGGCGCGTCGGCTGCAGCAAACTGCTGCGAATTGACTTAGAAATGAGTCTGTATAAGGATAGGCATTGGCGTAGTGGGCTTAACTCGCGCCTGGGGCATAATACCTTTTTAGCGCCCTCCATTCAAAAACCATATAATATTATATGTAAAATATACCATTTGGCGCCCCTTTGTGAGTAGCGCCCCGGGGCATGATGACCCCCTTGACCCCCCAGTCACTATGCCACTGGGGATTAGAGAGCTGCACGGGAGTCAAAATCACACCCAGTCCCACCCACTCCCGCATTTTCAAAACCAGTCCCACCCGCTCCCAAAAGAAATTCCCCCCAGTCCCACCCGCTCCCGCAAAAATTTTTCCCAGCCCCACCCGCTCCCGCGAAAATTTTTCCCAACCCCACCCGCTCCCGCGAAAATTTTTCCCAACCCCACCCGCTCCCATCAAAAAAATATTCTATAACTCATAAATAATAGTTATAGAATATTTAATAAATAATAGTTTAAAAATTTGTTTATAGAAATCCATGGAAGAAGTAGCAATAATGTCTTCTGAAACGCTGTTTACCATGACATTCAAATCACTTGTAGAATTAGAAGTATGTCTGTCTGTTTCACTCTTATTTGCTCGCTCCTTTGTCACAACTCAAAAACCAATCAAACTCGAGGCGTTGTTAGTACAACGATTTATTTACATAAATGTACATCAGAAATTCATCAGAATACAAAAGTCCATAAATGAATACACTTCAATAATTCACTGTGCCTCAACTCTTACTAACTAGAGATCTCTAAAACTCCTCATAACTACGAACTTCTCCTTACTTTGACTTGTAACTATCTCTCTTCTCTAACTCTAACTGGTCGTCATTGTTAACCCTACTAGCCTGTCAGACGTCGCCTCTCGGTCTTCACACCTTTGCTGTCTACTATTCTATTGTTTCCCCACCTTGTCCTAAGTCGTCTGTCACCTTATCACCCTTATCGGTATTACTCCTAACTCTTAGATATCCATTATATTAAAACGTCAAAGGGGATAGTCTCTGTCTCTAAATCTACTCTAGCTCATCACAATAAGTTAATTATTACTTTGAAAATAATTAATATTGGGGGTGGGGGTATGTGTTTTTTCGTGTCAACTTTACAAAAATGATGATTTTCAACTTTCGGTAGTATGAGAATTAACCTGTCTAACCTAGTCGCAAATGGTATCGCCTGAATCGTAAAAATGTGTAGTTATATTATTGCTAATGACGTTTTGACCTAAATACCAAGAATGTCAAGGAAAGGCCCTGAACTAGGTGTTATCATACATCACACATAATCCCAAGATCATCCGTGCGATTTGCTTGATTCATCAGAAGTCTGCGAGAGTCCCACTCAAACAAAACCCAAAACCCACGGGACTCCCGCAAAAACAAAACCCAAACCCACGGGACTCCCGCAAAAACAAAACCAATCCCATGGAACTCCCGATAAATTTATTTCCAATCCCGCGGGAGTCCCGCGGATTCCGCGGGACTCCCGCGAATCCCAATCCCGTGCAGCTCTCTACTGGGGATATGTCCCAAGTTGGTGGATATTGCCAAGAGCCCAAGATAAACTAGTGCCAGACAGGCCCGTAGCGTGCGGGGGGGGACCAGGGGGCCGGGCCCCCTGCTTATTTGTTCTACTTAGTAAAATGTATTACCTGGCCCCCCTGCTATTGCCTGGCCCCTGCTGTAGAATGCCTGGCCCCCTGATGTAAAATTTTCACGCTACGGGGGCTGGTGCCGGACCTGACCTCTGACACAAACAGTTTCTAGGTTCAGCAACAAATACTCAAGGCTGTCTATAAGAGATGGCACTCAGTGAATTAATACGCTACAGTCTACATGAGATGATACTGTGTCAATTCATGTAGTACAGTAGTGCGTTAATTTTAAAGATGATAGCAGTGTGATGATGTCTTCATGAAAGCTCTGCGTGCCCAACTGACACCGTCCACAGACCGGCATGTCCACTACGTATTAACCTACGCAAACACAAACACTAAAAATGTTACAGGACTTGAAATGCAACAGTCAAAAAAAGTTACACGCCCAAACTTAACACCTCGTGCACACCATCTCACAGGTAAGTTGTTTTGTTGAGCCATCCATCACGCGTCCAGTGGGGGTGTGTCTAGGGAAGTGTTTTCGTACTAGATACACCGAGGGCTGACTTGTTATATACAGTGGATTCCGCTTAATTGGGACAACCGCTTAATTGGGACAGCCGCTTATTTGGGACTAATCTCAAAGAAACCAAACCAAGAAGCCAATAGTAAATTTGTATGTTTAATTGGGACATCCGCTTAATTGGGACAAAAAGACTCGGTCCCGATGTGTCCCAATTAAGCGGCATCGACTGTATATATATACACCGGTACGACATTCAGTATCAGCTGAATACGTCAAGGGCTGATTTGCTATATATAACGGTACGATTATTCCATATCAGCGATCTTACATTTTATTCATATACAAATCGGGGACCCGGGGGAGGGGGGGGCAATATTTCACTCAGCGCCTAGCCTATCTGCTGCTCTGGTGTTTGCACCCTTTTGAACCATAGTACGACACTGCCCTGCCTGTACTGCCCTTATACACCCATATCGTTGTCCGGGGACGCAATGTACTTGAAGACACGACGGAAACCAAACGCCATACCATTCCCACGAGACCACTGCAAGACAGCTGCCGCACAGATTCGAACCTGTGATCTGTAACACACCAGCAAAGCTTTCAGTCAAACTAAACACCCCCAAAAAGAAAAGTGAAAAAAAAAAAATACGTACCGTTCATCCGTGCTACCTGGTTACTAAGCAACCAGTGTTGATAGCGCAGTGACAGCCAATGAAATAAAGGGAAACAAATCAAAATAGCTGTATTCAAGGACATGTATCCCAGACACGGCCCCCTCCCCCCTTAGTGTTGCCCTATATTCGCAATCAGTGGTGCCAGACGGTGCATGGGTGGGGAGGGGGGGCCCAATGACACTTTGGGTCTAAGGAATGAAGCTACATGTGTCGTGGGTACCCCGGTCTTTACAAGACACTGACTTAATTAATTCGTAACAAGGATTGGTGGGGAAAGGCCATCTTCCCACAGTGTGACCTGATGTCTGAGACGCGGGCGTATTATGGCAACATCCAGGCACACGTTAAACACCAACACACACCAATGTCACAACTGCCAGAACTACCACGAACACAAAAAACAACAGTAACTACAGAGAGAGAGAGAGAGAGAGAGAGAGAGAGAGAGATTAAAACGTGAATCATATATGGGAGGCAATACAGCTCCGGAGGAAACAATAGATTATCGCTGCATAGAGTGGCCACTTGACATCACTTGACGTGTTGTATAGTAGAGTTTAGGGAAAAGTTATGCAGGAATACCCAGAGACATATAATTTTCGTTTGAAACAGCCAATCGTTTGATGACGGTCGCCAGTTTGATGTGCATTAGAAAGGTAAACACATTTCGTTATGAAAACAAGTACAATTATTCGCGAACTTTAGTGTTAGTGGACATAATTTCCCACTATTTGGGGCACAGCCACGAAAAAGGTTGAAAACCACTGTAGCAGAGACACCAGCGGCATGGTCATTCACCACAGGCAGAACAGTTCTTACGAATAGGTAAACTAGGCTATTGCCTCCCCCCCCCCCCCATCCTCCAATACTATGCCTTTGCCTAGGGTCCCCAAAAGTACCCTTTACCTAGGGTCCACATATGTGCTCTGTCGTGAGCCCCCAAAATAGTACAAAAGGGCCCTACCTACAGATGTGGGTTTGTGTGTGTTAGGTGAC
This sequence comes from Bulinus truncatus, assembly GCA_021962125.1. NCBI lineage: Eukaryota > Metazoa > Mollusca > Gastropoda > Planorbidae > Bulinus > Bulinus truncatus. The sequence continues at coordinate 4,180,091 of JAGDYQ010000077.1, read as the reverse complement.
CGTTAGGTATTGTACTTTTATTAGTGTACACAAAAAAAACAAAGCAGTAAAGACTTTCTGGAGTAAATAATTTAAAACTACAGGGAAAAGGAAAAAAATAAAACCACAAAAACCATAATATTTAAGATCTTAAACCCAGTATGAAAATTGTTTCGTTTTCTTGATCCACTTATAAAGGAAAATAAAACCAAGGATTTAAAAAATAGATTAAAATAACAAATAAATGCAACAACGTACTATGAGCCACAACAGTATTCAGCAAACATTATTTCAGTGTTTACAACCGTTATCACAAGGTGATTGTTGGACCAAACTATATCTCAGTGTTTACAACCGTTATCACAAGGTGATTGTTGGATCAAACTATATCTCAGTGTTTACAACCGTTATCACAAGGTGATTGTTGGATCAAACTATATTTCAGTGTTTAAAACCGTTATCACAAGGTGATTGTTGGACCTAACTATATCTCAGTGTTTACAACCGTTATCACAAGGTGATTGTTGGACCAAACTATATCTCAGTGTTTACAACCGTTATCACAAGGTGATTGTTGGATCAAACTATATTTCAGTGTTTAAAACCGTTATCACAAGGTGATTATTGGATCAAACTATATTTCAGTGTTTAAAACCGTTATCACAAGGTGATTGTTGGACCTAACTATATCTCAGTGTTTACAACCGTTATCACAAGGTGATTGTTGGACCAAACTATATTTCAGTGTTTACAACCGTTATTACAAGGTGATTGTTGGGCCAACCAACCAACGGGTCGCTACGCCCCACTGATTAACATTAAATATATTATTCGTTAGCAGAACGGCCAAAACACCCAATACAGAGTCTCCACCCAACTCTTGTGTTTTGAGAAAATATGTTATTTATTTTTAACTACATCTCCGTCCGGTTACTTAGTGAATTAGATTAGCAGCCATGTTATGTCTATTCTACCCACTGGCCTATATATGAAGTAAACAAGAAGTGACTGAAGAATATGATAACGGGGGTAGATCCCAGGAGTGCTAGCCAGAGGTACCGGCATCTGCGGTAGATGTCTGTGTGTCTGTGGGGGGGGGGGCGCCTGGTATTAAATAATCTCCATTAACAAACCATATTTTCAAATTTAAATGTTATTATAAGAAGAGCAGGACTAACGTTTGGGAAAGGGGGGAGGGTGGGCTAGGCCCAACTGGGGCACCTATTCATACCCATACATGGAGATCCTCTACAACGATCGCAGCACAGACAGCCGACTGGACATTGTCTACCCCTAATAATCGTTGTAGACTGGAGCACCCCTATCTCAACGCCCCCCCCCCCTAGACAAGGTCCAACTAATATTAAATTCTGACGAAGGCTAACTTAAAGTTCCCAGAAAAGCACTTTCCTAGAACTGAAGGAGGCGGGGGGGGGGCGTTTGTCAATCGTCTAGTTTGTCTTTATATATTAATAAAGGCTCTGGTTATTAACTTCATATACATCTTCCACAGAGCACATTAGTACAGTCACTTACATGCTGGTAGTCTGGCCACAGAACATACAAGTACAAGTACTTACATTGTGGTAGTCCAGGGACACTATACTCAGTATAACTGGATTGCATTCATCTCTATCCGTCTGTTTCTCTTATCTCTACTGCTCTGCCAGTTTAATTCTATTGCCCTTTATGCTAATTACTTTGGTGGACAACTATCCAGTGGACAGCTCACGTTTTAATTCAATCACACACACACACCGGTCTACATTGGGTATCATTACGTCTGTCGTAATGTAACTTGATCTTTAACTAAATTACACGAAAGCGATACACAAGGCAAGACGTTGCTACAGCCAGTGAGCGGCGAGCGGTGGATTCCTGCTGTTAGCAAGGGAAACAACTCGACGTTAACAAAAATAAAAGGTAGCAGAAGAAACAAACACGATGGAGATAAAACATCAACTGGTCCAATTATGTAATTTATCCACAATTATAATACAATGTTTCGTATACACATTTATAAAGTTAAATAAAACGCGGAAGGAAATAAGAGCACATAAAAATATATGCAGCAAAAAAAAAAGAAATATATTTCGTCACCAATATAGAAATATGGAGAGTGCATGGATAGATAACAAGTACACGTGTCCTCGGTTTTAGTGTACAACAGATGCCACACAACGAACAGCCTGCTGCTGCAACTACAACAGCTTCCACCACTGTACGGCCCTGATGCAGATGACCTTGGCAGAAACAATTTCAAAGTTTAGTGTTCCAAGTTGAGAACCACTGGGGGGGGGGGGGGGGGGGTAAAAGGAAGAAGAGCAGTTTGCGACTGTAGCTATTACTGCCTTCCAAAGTAAACTGACAGACAAACAACCGTAGATAATCGGGACTTGACTTAACATGTTTTGTCCATAGAGTAAACCGAGTTCAATAATCACTGTCTTGGAGGGGGGGGGGGTGAACATAATACCAAAGTTCATTAAATCGCTGATCAAGTCTTTTACAGAGATACATGGTCCACGAGTGCGGGACTATGTGTGTGTGTGTGTGTGTGGTGTGTGTGTGAGAAAGAGAGAGAGAGAGAGAGAGAGAGAGAGAGAGAGAGAGAGAGAGAGAGAGAGAGAGAGAGAGTGTGAGTGGAGAGAGAATATATTAAAAGACTAAGATAGAGAGAAGCAGACAGAGATACAGTATGCCAAGTCGAGGACGGATAGCAGTGTGGTAAAGACCTCGAATTTCAACCTGAGAGACCCAGGTTCGATCTCCGGTGACGACCAGTAGATGTTTCTGGTCATGATGAAATCCCACCCCCCCTCTCCCGCTTTATATCTCCCATAGTGCATCCATGGCCATCGCAATGTCGGCTATGGTGGGTGATGAAAGAAGGGCACCATACAAACCGTTCTACTAGTGGTTTATATGATCTACGAGATATCATCTCATCCTTACAGGGACTTTAGTCACTTCACACACAGTTGGACAACGCTGATATTACAACGACCACGGGCTTGTAGTATGACATCGGGCGAACAACGGCCCGTGGGTCAAACAAGGTCCGTCCGACCATTTGATCCGTTAGTTACTCCGATTCTCTACGCCAAGTTCACACCAATAAAAGTTTACATTCAATCAGGGTTATTTTCATTTAATCACTCCCTCATTCTGATCTAGGTGAGGGCGTTTCTGTCAAATTTTAGAACCCAACGTGGTCCGCGGATCAAAGACTTTGCCCAACTCCATGGGCTAAATGGTTAGTCATCAATTTACTTAAATAACGACAGCACAGCGAATATCTAGACTTCCTACTAAAGGTGAGCAAATAAACACAGTGAAAATAAAATGACAAAAAAAATTAAACTGGACCGGAAGGGGGGAGGAGGCAAATCAAAAGAGGGATGCGCCATTCTGTGGGTGAGCGGGTGGTGGTATCTGAGGGGCGGTAACCTGCTTTGGAGACATATATTACGGGAAGGGGGGAGTAATGTTGAAGAGAAGATAACAGGACATGGTTATAGAGACCCGGACAGAAAGCTGCAAAGTTTGCTAATACAACGTCGACTGAGTGTGGTACAAAGTGAGGCCCATCTTCATGGTAACCATTGGACTTCAACACACAAGCACCACACACACATAACCACTGGACTTCAACACACAAGCACCACACACATATAACCATTGGACTTCAACACACAAGCACCACACACACATAACCACTGGACTTCAACACACAAGCACCACACACATATAACCATTGGACTTCAACACACAAGCACCACACACATATAACCATTGGACTTCAACACACAAGCACCACACACATATAACCATTGGACTTCAACACACAAGCACCACACTAGGGAGCGACCGATATGTCTTTTTACCGATAGTCCGATACCGATATTTCCCCCCAGCATTTTTACCGATACCGATATTTTATTTTTAGGGGCTGTCCATTATTTATGTCAACATTTTGGCGATTTTTACCCCCCCCCCCTTGTCAACAACTTGTCAAACTTTCCGAGACTCCCCTTCCCCTATAAAATTACGTCAACGTTTGATTACCCCCCCCCCCTAAAAAGGTGGCTTCCAAAATGTTTATGTGGCAAAATTAGTAGGAATATAGTTAGTTTAATTAAAATACTGAATGTTAAGCGAGTGTGTAACACATTACTACAAACGCTGCTTAAATTTCCTATTTATTAAGTAATTATATTAAATTTAAAAAAGTAACATTGTTGACGTCAACTTTTCTTGACCTCCCTCCCCTCCCCCTTGTCAACAATTGTCAAAAATTTTTTGACCCCCCACTCCCCCCTATTTTGTTGACGTAATTAATGGACAGCCCCTTAAGCAACAACAATGCCAATTGCCAAACACGTGTAATACAGCTAATGACGTATGCCAACCCATGCTTACCCCTTCCCTGTCATATTCGTGACGCTTCGCCCACACATAAGTCTTGTTCCCCCCCCCCCCCCCAACTTCCCATCCCAACAAAAAATACGCACAGATGTTCACTAATTGTATCATTCAAGGTCATACATTAGAATTAAGAAATGCCAATCCTATTGTTTCAAGGTCGTAACTCTGATGTATACGTGACAATTACTGTGTACGGGTTTTTTTTTCCTTTTTTTTTTTAAATCTTGTCTGATCTGGTTATAGAATTGGGTTATTTACTGATTTTCTTTTCTGCAACTCTGTTGTGAAAAAAAAAAAACAATGTATCGGCAGCCAAAAAAAACGGCCGGTCCGACAGTTAACCCATAGTGCCAATATCGGTTCGACTATCGGTCGCTCCCTAGAACAATCGGCCGATCCGATATTAACCGATAGTTCCAATATCGGTCCGATACCGATAGCGATCCGGTTATCGGTCGCTCCCTACACCACACACATATAACCATTGGACTTCAACACACAAGCATGACACACACATAACCATTGGACTTCAACACACAAGCACCACACACATATAACCATTGGGCTTCAACACACAAGCACCACACACACATAACCATTGGACTTCAACACACAAGTACCACACACATAACCACTGGACTTCAACACACAAGCACCACACACATATAACCAATGGACTTTCAACACACAAGCACCACACACATATAACCATTGGACTTCAACACACACATATGCCCACATCTCTGCTATGTACTGGATAACCTACAATGAAGTGCCCGTCGTTTCATTATTGTCTCCCTTTCACACACAATAAGGCATTGTAACATTTTGATATCATCCACAGCCGCAGTGTGGCCACAGATGTCTGTGTGCCGACAGCCTGCCAAACGACAACCCCCCCCCCCCCCACCACCACAAAACCTTGCAGCATGAGTGATAGTGTTTACCTTATCTAATCAATACATAATTGTGTTACAAATTTATGGTACATTGAACGGCGACGAAAGCATATCAATATTTGACTGTTGACCCCCCCCCCCCCCATCCACATAGGCGCATTGAATTTAGACAATTAAAAATCAATACAAAAAAGTCTAATTTTAGCAACAAAGTGAAGGGGGCGGGGGGCATAACAAAAAAAGGGGAGGAGACTACGCCATGTATTCAAAACACTTTGTTTCCATGGGGAAATTAAGGCCCGTGGACCAAATATGGCCCGCCAGACTGTTTAATCCGGTCCGCGGCCAGCCAATCTGTTCAGAATGAAGCACAACACCAGCCTCAAATGTTAAGACGTTTACATTCATTTTATATCAATTCATCTCAATACTCCGACAATCCGATCTTGGTCAGCTCTCCACTCCCCCCCCCCCTTTCCGTGAAATTTACGAGCCCAATGTGGACAGCGACTCAAAAAAGATTGCCCGGCCGTGACTGTTTTATTGCTCACAATGCAATGACGTCATAAGCTTTGCTATCCGCTCCGTTATATAGTCTATCCCTGTACTGAGGCTCCCCGAGGGAGGTCATGTAGCCAATTGGTAATTTAATTTTTTTATTACAGTGTAGCTGCTTAATAAAGCAGGCGCACCCACACGTCGCACCCACACGTCACACCTGTGTTTTTTGTTTATTTTCTGTCATCTTTTCATTCGGTTTTCCGGCGAATTTTCACGCAACTTTGCAGCTTGTTTCTAAGAATAGGGGTCTTTACCGTGGTGCGATTTGACTTTCTGAACAAAGAAAACTGCAACTATCCTGTCCTGTCTTCCAATGGTGTTTGATGCGCAAAATTGTTAATGCCGGGGACTGTAAGTTACTAACCACAAAAAGATTCTTTAAAAAATATTGTGTACGTTTTAAATATCACCCGAGTGTGTTAATATGAGTGGACGGCAACCCACTGTCCGGCGGACATTAGTAGCCTACAAAAAAGGGGTCATATGGAATATGTTCCTGTAATTCGGCAAATGAAGGGATTGTGTGGTTAACACAACACCCCGTCTTTTTACTTCCCCAACTGAAGTCAGGCACCCATTAAAAGTTGGGTGGACTTGCGGGGGGGGGGGGGGGTCGACTTTGCATCAAATTTCACCGGGAAAACTTCACCGAAGATCGAATCCAGGACTCTCAGGTTGGCAGTCGCGCAACTACACCACTCCGTAATACTGGACCATTATAGATCCGCGAGAAAAATTTAGCTCGTCCGCAGTAGAAAAAGTTCAAAACAAAAACAAACAAATACTGAACTGAAGCAATTGTTTGTGATTTTTATCAAAGTGTTCAAATGAGTAAAAAATGTTACATTTAAGTGTCAGAACGAATTAGCTAGTGAGTATAATGGTCTGTGGAAATTACCTCACGAATTTAGAGGCTCCAACGTTAGCCACCGCTGATCTTATGTGCGGTCTTTACGTTTTGTTACATTAGAATAAAAGCTTCTATGTCACAACACGTTTTTATGCTACCGCTTATTGTTTATTTGACGGATAAAATGTTATAAATATAGCAAATACAACATCAACGCTTTATTTTAAAAATAAATTAAAAAAAAAACAACATGAAAAAATAAATCAAAGCTACAATCCAATTGTTAAAATCAATTATTCAAGGGTTAGCTCACCTTTAGGTTAATCAAGTAATCCGTCATTAAACCATAAACAAAACAACTACACGTGAACACGGGACAGACCACCGCCCGATCAGAAACATTCCACTGGATGGGACAACAATGTGTTGAAATACAGGATTAGCAGATTATATATTTTTATGAAATGGAAAGGACGAAAAACAAAAAAAAATAACCAAACTAAAAAGCACATATTGTGTGGGTTGTACATAGAGAGAGAATGAAAAACAAAACAAAACAGGCCCGCGGAACACGACCAAAACATTCAGTCACAAGATCAATTAGACAGCCACATGCCTTCATTGTGATTCATCAGCCCGGCGACATCAAAAAATCAATAACACAACTCAAACCATCCCCCCACCACCCAACCAGGCCCAACCCGCCTTCTCAACAGTGACACTTAACCCCCCCCCCCCCCAGGGCCCTTGCAGCGGTGTTATTATTTTTCATTCTGTTGAGGTATAACCGATAAGGGCTCTTACACCCTCATACGACTCTACGCTAAGTGATGCTGCCATTGACTCAGTCTCTATCTTCTCTATTCAATAAATCTTGTTATAATGATAACGATAAATCTTGTTATAATGATAACGGTGAGGGCCATCTATAGTATTTTTCACTGTATGAACATCCCCCGAGACCAGAATACAATGAGAGGATTAAGACCTGAACATAAGACATGATTTATTTGAAAAGGGCTATTAAATAAAACTAAATACATTAATAATTGCCACATTGAGTTCTTAACTTTGATAGAGAGGCGGGACCAAGAGCAAATAGATGGCTGGACTTGTATTTGAGATTTAAAAAATCCCATTACACATGTTTTGTACATTTTACAACGCACAAAGCACTAATATACAACCACTAACCAATAAAAAATATAACAAAAATTGTTACAATTAAAAAAAAACAACAACATTTATAGCCTGTAACTGAGATGGGCTACTGTTTGAATTACAATGGGGGCTCTTCAATTTGACAAAACGAGCAGAGCTAATAAGGTTGTATGCGACTATGATTTCTGTACTGTCCCCACTGAGACAGTTATTTTTCTTACATAGATTACTTAATATTGATTTTGAAAATGACTATACCGCAGCTTTTTGTACTACATGAAAAAAACAACAACAAAATACTACTCTTAACTACCTCAGGCATATCCATCCCTGGTATAATCAGTACACGAAGAGAAAGTAAAACATTTAGAGAGTTGCCTTCAACTTGTTGACCCTTGATGATTTTTTTTACTAGAACCTTAAGCCTGCTAAGCCATAGTGCAAACACATGTCTCTGGTTATCAAAAAGCTATTTTGTAACACAAACATCACATGCAACAGTTACAGTTTAAGATTTAGAAATAAAAATGCTCCAGAGCTATCTTGACCTTAATTTAATCTTTTAAACTGGGTTTAACTTTCAGTATGACAAAAGATCTTCAGCCAAAATATTCAGCTTATGTTCAACATTTACATAACATTATACATCATTAAGTAATCCTTTACCTTAATTCAACTAGTTCATTGCCTTACATGTTGAAAGTGGACATGGTATTATTAAGAAAAGAGTTTAACATTTATTTCTAAAGATATTAGGTAGAGGCACTTCATAACTGGCTAGTCAACATTGAAATTTTTAATTTGATAATATCAAATGTATAACAAAGCTGATTTGATCTATGAATTTACCAGTAATCATTTCAGCTTGTTACTGAAAACAATGGCTTAACATACCCGACAGATAAAGAGTATTAGCCAAATTGAGTCACTTTTAGCTGGGATACCCTTACTCAGTGGTGGCCAACCTTTAATGGGGCCACCTGCCAAAAATTCAACCGAAAAACCACTTATTTATAGATAAAAAGTGCCCACACTCCGATTAAAATTAAAGGAAGTGATATTTTTTTGCATGCAGACTGATGAGGCTCAGCATGCTGAAAGTGGCATGCGTGTCATGGGTTCGCCACCACTGCCTTAACTTATGGGTGACTAATTGCCATGACAATTATATCCAATGAATTTAGATAAAAAAAGTTCTTGAATATGGGCCCTGATGATACAACTAATCAAATGTATGAGTGGAGGATCATGATAAAAATCTATTAAATTCATTTAGCTTAAGGCCATTTTATTTAAGGCAGTGGCTACGGTTCAGTCCGACCGAACCCGTATTTTTTTACTTCGGGTACCAGCCTTACTTATTACTGCACTGAGCTATATAACAACATAATTTTTTTTTTTCAGAATTTTTTTTTCAGGATTAGGTTTAGGGTTAGGGTTAGAGTGTGGAGCAATATTATCTATGGCTGGTACCCAAAGTAAAAAAAATACGAGTTCGGTCGGACCGAACCGTAGCCACTGCCTTTATTTAATCATGATTTTACTTTATATACTGATAGTACCAGAGCTTCCATGAGGAGAGTTCAACCTAAACATGTCAGGGGCCTAGTCAGTTACATGGTATAGTAATTTACTGTAATATAAAAAGTGGGTCATACTGAGTCAAACGGCACACGATACCTATCAGAAATCCTGCTGAGATACTTTGATATAGACATACTTATGTCATACTAGTAAATATTAAAGGCACTTGTTACATGACCAAACGTTTGGTCTTCATATTTTTTTTACTTCGTGTACCAGCCGTAGATAATATTGCTCCACACCCTAACCCTAACCCTAATCCTGAAAAAAAAATAAAATTTATATATGTCATGTTCACGTTTGGTCTTCTAACAAGTGCGGTACGAATAGGAAAGGCACTTGTTACATGACCAAACGTTTGTTTGGTCTTCTTACAAGTGCGATATTAAAATGAATATTTGTGATGTAAAACATTACTTACATTAACATTTGTCCTACCACATATTAACATAAACCTAGTCCTATCAATGTATATAAATATTTCAGCTAATAATCATAAAGTAAAGCTTAAGTCTACGACTGAGGCAAGCTAATAAAATGTGCATTCTTCATAACAACATAGCACTAAAGTTTAGTCTAAACTGAATTGTGAAAGATTATCAACCGATGTGTGGAGACAATGTGAATGTCAATGTAAGCAAATAAGCGCACTGTTTAATTACGAGTAAGTTAATTTAAATCATTTAATAATCGTAACAGACTGATGTGATGATTATCTTTCGTAATTCAATGTTATAAGTTATACTAATACTATAGAAATGCTGCATTTTACCTACATCATGCTATGTGTATTCCGCGACCCTGTTTTGATATGTCAGATGACGTTTAAATGTAAACAAAACACACTGGCCTATATATGAAAGAGTAGATAAAAGAAAGAAAAAAAGTATACATATATAAACACACCTACTTAGAATAGTTGGCTGAGAATCATCCGGACATTTACAATTTTTACCGCACAAAAATCTCTTGAAATACCACTTGTCGAAACAACATAGTAATCATTTTACATCAATGAGCTCTTCAATGTCTGTGATGATTTTCATAGAAATATATGCATCTATATTTATTATTATCTATAATGAATCGACTGCGACTTCATCTAAAGCGATAATGCATAAAAGTTTGCATAACGTAAAATCAATAATATGTATCAGAATAATTTTGGATAGTAAATAGTGATATTACCCCAGAAATTATAAATTATAGGATTTATTTTAAAACAAGATAAATTAATAATAGAATCATAAAGTGTTTTATTTTTTTAATATTTTCAAGACTTAACTGTGGGTTTCTGATGATAATAATAACAATAACGTATCAATGGCTTTATTTGTATATCTAAATTCTTAAATTATTTCATAAAATCGTCTTAAAGAAATAACCATCGACATTTTTTATGTCGATACATAATAGTTTGACAATTAGAGCAACCCTTAAAGGGTAGATAATTATTTTTAGCTGACTAGCTGAGTGCTAATAGCTTCCCTTGCTTTTTACATCAACATGTCGAAATATAACTGTCAACATTTTCTAAATTGCGCTATACGAATTATTAACAATTCTGTTATAGTTGTATTATTTTTGTAGCGAAATTATTTATAAACGTATATGAATTGAACCAAGTGTCGGAATAAATTGTCTAAAATGAAGCTGACTAATCGAAACCTTGATAAAAACAGCTCTGGGTGAGTACGAAACACACATCCAAATCTTAACTATAATATTGCCTATATTAATACTGTTTACACTGTTAAAACACTGATTACGTCATTCACTGTTGTCAAGAAATCTATATGATTACCGATATATAGTATTCTTACAGCATACTCTCATCTTACTGATTATCAGGCTTGTGATTAATATGAGTATTATGACTCTTTACTTTCAGTTCTAATTAAACTCTTGTCTTTGCGTCTTAGTTTTTAAAAAAATGTTCTCTTAAAAATATTAGATACGTTTTTTTTAATACACTCTTGTCATAGTCCAATTTTTCATTAGATAAAGTATCCTTGTGCTGTTTTATAAAAAAGGACCAATTTATAATAATTTTGAATCTTTTTATTTCAGACATACATTTGGCTAGTCCATTTCAATGCATTTGTTAAGTTTTTTTTCATTACTATCAGAGAGTAGTAACATAAAATAGTAAGAATTAAAAAATCCAGGGCCTGCATAGATTGACCAAGTGTTAAGTTCTAAGTTAACTTGCCTTAATGTCACTTATGGTTAATGTCTTGTTCATTTGAAGTGTGTGCATTCTCTCTGTCTCCTTTGTCTCTATACTATCAAGTCAATAAGATATAGTATATTATTTATTAGTTTATAGCCAATGCAAGATTGTGTTCTCTTGCACCATTCCTCTTACCAAGCCATAGACCATTTACTCTCAGGAGGTCCCATACTTTTAATGTCTTTCTTTGATGGCTACACTTTCTGTACCTTAACAATCCATCTATTTTTTAGTCTACCATTTTGATTTTTGAAACGCTATTGTTACTCGACCAGCAAACTGGAGTAATTATTCTTTTTTTCGCCGACCAGCAATAGATGTGCGCATGCGCGACTAGACGAACTCTGACTGCATATTATTGCATATTTTTTGTTTTTGGGGCTAGCGTTAGGCGCAATATCTATAGCCGGATCCAAAAAAAAATTATATGGAGTCCGTCTAGTCACGCATGCGCGCATCTATTGCTGGTCGGTGGAAAAAAAAAATTATTCCAGTTTGCTGGTTTAATAACAACTGCGTTTTTGAAATGCCACCCCATACATGTTTTTCCTGCAGACTAATGCAGCCACCTCTATGTATCATATGCATAGCATGGCACAGCACAAAGTATCATATTCATAGCACATTACCGAGTGTTATTCTATGCATTGGCCTTTGGTCTTTTACTTTCCATTAATTTGATATGACCATTCCACATTAGTCTGCTCATTTAAATTTCTTATTTTAGAATCTTTGTACAACTGGTATAATTCTGAATATTTCCTTATTGATCCATAATATTGTCCTGAATGGGCCCATATATTTTTTTCTTCCTTGTACATAGTTTATATTTTTTTACTATTATTAAAAAAAAGATCTTACAATGTGTACAATAACAAAGACATCACAATAATTAAAATAATTTAAAGGTTTTGATTCTACAAGTAACAGATTCATTTTAATTTTCAGCTCAGTAACCCTGGTTCCAGAAGAAGCTGAAGACATGTGGCATACTTACAATCTTGTTTCAGTTGGTGACACAATCAGATCAACTACAATCAGGTGGGATTTGAAAAAAAAAATGTGTAATACTTATTCAATACTGGTGATATACTTTATTATTGTTACTATACTTATTGAGAAATATGGCATTGCTCTAAGTTTGGAAAAAGGCACTATTAAAGTGAATGGATATTTTTTTCATATTGTCAGTGAATTCTTTTGTTTGTTTAAGACACTGGTGTTTTAACTGTTTTAATAGGTCTACTATAATAATTAATAAAGTACTGGTAACTTGAAAGTTTATGGTTCAGGACTTGTTTATTGCTTAATTTTCCTTAGGACTGGACCATCCTACAACTTACAATAGGTATTTCACATAATATGGTAAAAGTTAAGGCAGCTGGGTAATGTGCTAACCACACAATTCCTTAGCATAGCATGGCTACTGAAAAAAAAAAGATACACTTAATCTGTCCCATGGGATCTTTTCAAATTATTGTGTTGGAAGTAAAAGCAGCATGAATGATCATTTTGATTCTTTTTTTTTCTTCTCTTCTACGATATTTGTGTTTATTAACAGGAAGGTCCAGACTGAGTCTGCTACAGGAAGTGTCAATGTAAACAAAGTTCGCACAACTTTAACCATCCAAGTTGAGAGCATAGATTTTGATACTCAGGCATGTGTGCTCAGAGTCAGTGGTAGGAATGTACAGGAAAATCAATACGTTAAGGTAAAGCAAGCCAAAGCTAGTCCAGATTATATTCACGCAGTTCATGACGCACTGAATTTAGAATGAAAATATAGTTTTATTAGATCTGCAGTTTAAATAATCTTTTAATAAAAATTAACACATAGTTAAAAGTTTTAATAAAAATAAGCGCATGTTTAATTATTTCATTTAATTATTAGTATTCAAATAAGTTTGTCATTTTAAAAATCCATTGGTGACCATTGGAGGGCTCTTCTGTGAGTTTTGTGCAGCTCCAGAAGAGTCATTTTCTGTTATATTATTACTTTTGTTCATTAAATATTCTTGACATTTTGTGCGTTTATTTATAGAAATTTAACTATTTTAAGAAACAGAGCACAACCCTTGTTATATTCTATAAAATGGCATTAGTCAGTTCGGATTTTGATATGGCTGCATTAAGCATTGATATATATGTATGTTAAAATGTTAAATCAAACCATTTCATTCTCATTCCATTCGTCACTTCAATAGATGTTTTTTTTCTTCTTAAAAAATAATAGATAACCAGAAAGAGCTTGTTTGCTTAAATGTAATGCTTTTTTATTCATGTTTTTTTCCTTTTCCCCCAACCCAGACACATTTTTACTGCTTCACAACCCACCCGCTTTCCGCTCAAAGATCATGTTGTATTTACACCACCCTGTCCCAAAAAAAATCCCATAAGTCATCCCGAACCCATGACATCTTTTAAAGTGTCCAATTATCAGTAGATGTCAACTAATTGTATAATTCGTGGTCAGAGAACAGAATTAGGAAATGATAATCCTTTTGTTTTATAGGGTCGTCTAGCGGCTATGATATCAAGTTAACATGAGAGAATCTGTAGTCGCTTTTTCTTTCTTCGGATCTTTTCTGATCAATTTCAGTTAATGCAGAAGTAACATCATTTGTGTCAAAATTAACGCATATAGCTCTTGTAAAATTATTAATCCCAAATATCATGCTTTAGTGGGTAGTACAAATGTTAATAGTTTAAATAATGCTTTAATTGGGCTTAAACAGCTGTCCTATATTTAATTTTTATAAATGGTTTTTGACAATGTCTTAGCATTTGATTTCTTAAAAACTACATTTTTACAATTTTGTTTGTTTCAGATGGGAGCTTATCACACTTTGCTTTTGGAGATGAATCGTCAGTTTACATTGAGTAAACAAGAGTGGGACAGTGTTGCTCTAGAAAGAATTGGTACACAACTTTTTATCCCTGTTTCACTTGAAACTAAACTTTTAACAGCGCTTTCTTATGTAATTTCTCTTGCGTGGATTCTATTTACAGACACTGCCTGTGATCCTGCACAGCATGCAGACCTTATGGCTATCATCATGCAGGAAGGCATAGCACACGTTTGTTTAGTCACACCAAGCATGACATTAGTTAGAGCCAAGGTGGAAACAAATATACCCAGGAAACGAAAAGGAATGTGCGATCAGCACACAAAGGTATGAATATGATTAAATAAATATTGTCTGATTGAAATTATTGTCGAGATAGATTGTTAATTAGTTAATCAGCCTCTGAAACTTTTCTTTTTTTAATTTACCGTCATTTTTTTTTTTTTTGGCAGATCGCTCTTGTTTGCTGTATTTTTTTTATTGATAACCAAAAGAAAATTTTATTTTTAATAATATCATTAAGTGAATTTATATTTATTAAGTATTACCCTTAAAAGTTGTTATATCCTGATTTTGTCTGCAGTTTTGTATCTCAACCATTATATTACAATGACTTCTAAAAATTGTGATTAAATTAACCCATGCGAAATGAAATAACTCATATTGTCAATCTTACCTGTTTATGCCAAAAAAAATACATCAATAATTGTTTTCTATATTCATAAGTTTTGGTTGATTAAATAATTTCTTTTAATTAATAAGTAGATGACCTTTTATTTACTACCAGATAAGATGGTGTATGTTTATAACATATTTATCTTCTTTAAAATAGTTAATAAAGTTTATAACAATATTTTACAGTCCAAATCAATATTTATTCATGATGAACCACTGAATTAATTAATAACACAGATAACTGGCAAGTCAGGAGAATAAGCAATCTTGTGCATTTTATGTTCCGTTTAATTTAGAAATTTTTTTCCTACTCATTTCTAAATTTACTACTTAAAATATTTACTTGTTTTATTCTAGGGTCTCCACAGATTTTATGACCAGATTATTCAAGCTTTTCAACGTCATGTAAACTTTGACAGTAAGCTAAACAAAATATTGGCAATTATACTTTTATGATTTTTTTATGTATTGTTCCTCTTAAATTTGTTGAAAACACAGGTTTTTTTTATCCTTCAATGATGGACTTCGAAATCTAAATTTATGTGTCATGAATTAATAATGCAACTTTTCATATTTATTATCATTATCTAAAATGGACATAATTTAAATATAATATACATGTTTATATATATAGTGAGCTTTTTCAGGAAGAAATGAGATGCTATTTTCATTTATAGCACAGGAAATTTTATAAAAGAAAATTAAAGAAGTTTTGTGATTACCTATGAGTGAATTCTTGTTAACTTTGAGAGATTTTTTTTCTTAAAAGTTATTTGATCAAATTGCTTCTTGTACAATGTAATAAATATCTGAAGTTTTTCTATTAATTAATTTTACTTGCATTCCTATGATATTTTTCGCTCTTCTCTTCATTAGTTGTCAAATGTGTTTTGATTGCAAGTCCTGGCTTTGTCAAGGTATATTTTATGTACATGTCTGATCTAAAAAAAATTCTTAAAATATATTTTAATGGATAATAATCATTTTTTGTTTTTTGTTATATTAGGATCAGTTTGCAGATTACTTATTTGCCCAGGCTGTTAAGCAGGATGATAAAAATATTATTGATAATCGATCTAAATTTGTGCTGGTGCATTCTTCATCTGGATTCAAACATTCTCTTAAAGGTGAGAACTGTAATGAGAATGTCAAAATTTATTTTTTCTCATGCTCTCTATTTTGTTTAATGATATAGATAAATTCCAATAGATTTAAAAAAAATAAACCACTGAAACAGAAATAGTAAACAGTTGTTTTAAAAAAATAAGTACTCCATTTTGGACTGGTCTTTGTTAGTTTCTGCTTCTAAATACATGTCCAGCTTAATGTCTATTAAGAGGTCCACCCGGTTATAATTAAACTATACATGAAGTGAGTGAAGTTGGCTGGGCATGTACAAGTCTTTACACCCCATATGGTCATCTCTATGAATACTAATGGTTATTACATCTTTCTGATCAGTTCGGTCTGTCAAATATCTGCATTTGTTTTCACTAGTGATAGGATGATAAATGGGGAATTAAAATATCGGTTCTTATTTTAGGTATCAGAGGAGGAGAATTATTAGTAAAATTTCTGATTCCTTTATTCTGCTATTTCTGGGACTTTATAAATACAATTAGTTAAAATCTCAGTAACCCTAAATTGTTTTGATTTTGATTATACCTAATTATATATGGTGCATTATATATATATATATTTTCAACTTTAACAGACTTCTATTAAAATATTTGTTTTTTGTATTATAATCAGGAATCAGTTTGAAATTAGAAGTTTAGAAATGGATAAAAAAATCTATGGGTGTATGCATCTGTTTGTGCATTCTTCTATCACTATATTACACTAACTTATTGTTTTGTTTATCAGAAGTTCTCGCAGACCCTGCAGTTGCAGCAAAGCTGGCAGACACTAAGGCAGCTGGAGAAGTGAAAGCTCTGGATGATTTTTACGCCATGTTACAGAATGATCCCAACAGAGCATACTATGGGTAATGGGAATTCGTTTACATAGAATGCCATTTAGAAGCCAGATGGCTCATTATAATTTTGCACTTTGTTAAGTAATTCCTAATATTTTGTACCTTCTGAGTTCTTTAGTATATAAAATAGGTACTAAAATATTCATCACTCAGTCTTCTTGTTTTTAATTTTTTTTTATTTTAGTAAGAGGTATTACCCTAATTTTCAAACTTAAAATCAGGGTAATTTTTTTTAGATGGCGGTTAACTTCTTTTTTATACAGTTTATTTATTCTCAATGAATAATTCTGTTTTTAGTGCATTAATCTGAAAGTAATATTCCCATTGGATACAATTTTTAAACAATTTATATTAACAATCCAAAATAGTAGTTCCCAGATTTTTAAACTCTCACTTTGCTCTTATTGGATCAATTTCAGTAACAAAGCTGCTTAGGGAATGCTTTACTAAATAGTGGCGTTGAGGAGTTGTGCTCTACAATTTCTTAGTTATTTTGAATTGTTACAATTTTATTTTCCTAATATGTTCAGTTTACTGTGGGAGCACAGTTTTGGGAGCCACAGGCTTAAACTCTAGTTGACAGATGATATATTTTTTGTCATTTGTTCTTTGCAGAATAAAACATTGTGAAAGAGCAGCTGAACAGCAAGCTATAGAGCTGTTGATGATTTCAGATGAACTCTTCAGGTAAAATAAAATGCATTGAAGTTCGTTATAAGTTCAAAAAATACTTTTATTAATACATGTAATTGTCTGCAAGATATAATTTATCTAAAATGTAGCCTAAAGACAAATTTATTCTGATAAATGCTTTATTTTTAATTTGTTAATGTCAAGACATAATTGATTTTAATGTACATGTATCTGTGAGACACATTTTTATTTGACTATTAAGTAATCTTTAGCTTGATAAAATACATTCTAATATAATTGACACAAAAAAACATATTAGTCCTTAATGTGTGAAATCGTTTACATTTTTTTTATTTAGAGCCCAAAATGTTGCCCAGAGAAAAAGATATGTAGCACTTGTTGATTCTGTCAAAGAAAGTGGTGCAGATGTGAAAATCTTCTCCAGCTTACATGTTTCTGGCGAGCGTAAGTCAAAAACACAAATAGTTGATGTAAATAGTTTTAACTGGTAACAAAAAAAGTGTGACCATGTTTTAAAAAGTAAGAATACAGGGGAAAATCTAGTCAATGATGATATAATATTACAGTTGGATATTGCCAACTTCGTTCAAGACCTTTAAGACCTCTGCTTGAGGGAATATTTGTGCCAAATATCATGCTTTTTTATCTGAGAGTCCATTCGCCATAGATTATGTCCTTAACATCTATTTTACACCGGTTTTTTTTATTTTAAACCTAAGGAAATAATACTGCTTTTAGTGCAATAATCTCCCCTTGGATGGTAAAGATTTTGAATACAATTTATTGTCATGGTCTAATACAGCTATTCCTGAACTTTTTAACTCAACAGTTTTAAATTTTATTTAACAGAACTTGGTCAGCTATCAGGTGTTGCTGCTATTTTAAGATTTCCAATGCCGGATGATGATGAAGATGAGGATCAAGCTGAAGATTCAGACGACTAGATGTGTAACTTCAGATAAAGTTATGTTTCATTACATTTAAAAAATGTAAATTAATGAAATACTTAATTATAAGATATTTTATTTATAATTTTTTTTGTTTGTTTGGTCCCTTGGAGAAAAAAATGTTTTGATTTTTGTATATGTTTTAAATGATTTATTTATTTGTATGATTAATACATTGTACACTGTACAGTAATAAAAAAAAAAACAACAGTTTTGTACAGAAATATTTGTACTTTCAATTCAAAATCCTGAAAGCCATGATCCAATTAAGCTTATGGAACTGATTGTCTCCTCAGTTTCAACCCTTTGAGGGTAACTTGCCCCAGCTTGCCGATCTCTTAGTAAGAATGAAAATGAAATATGATTTTTTAAATTTTACTGAGGGTTACAGAATGTGCCGTTTTGTCTAACAAATACTGTGTATATCATATGTTGAGATAGGCCATTTATCTTATAGATGTCTGTGTTTGTGAAATAAGCCCTATATAAAAATTAATGTTTTTATGCGTACACAGATCTTTTATTTTTATCCTGATAGAAATAAATTCTTTGGCATAATTATACATGTATTTAGTCTGACAAAAATGTGAAAATTTACTGCAATCTGAATCTGTTACTATGTTACTATTATAATTATACATGTATTTAGTCTGACATAATGTGAAAATTTACTGCAATCTGAATCTGTTACTATTATAATTATACATGTATTTAGTCTGACAAAATGTGAAAATTTACTGCAATCTGAATCTGTTACTATTTTCTCTTAAAATTTAATAAATGGTAGTTGTATGTATGTCAGAAATTTCATTAATAATTTTTTGGTAACTTGAAACTGCAAATTTGTGCTTGAATGCTAATGCCTGAACTGATTCATCAGAATTAAATCTTCAAGCTTTGACCCATTTCTTGCATTTTCCACAAGTCCATTAACTAAAATTAAGTGACCTGTAGGGATCTGTAACACATGTTGATATTAGCTCAGTCACTAATTATTGGCCATCATTTTCCTCATGAGGGCTGGGTAACTGATCAGTGTATAGTGCTCGATGTGAGAGTCCTGGGTTCAAATTTGGCTGAAAACCAAAAGGGAATTTTTCCAAGTCCCACAAGTCCACCCAGCTTTGTGCTAACCACACAATTAATTTAAATGCTGTGGTGACAGAAACAGATGAATTCTACACTTTATTTGCCCCGATGGTCTTCTAGGGCTAAGGGAACTTTTCCCTTAAAAATTATTATTCAATTTATTTGACGTTGTCTTTATTTATATTTGAACAGGTATTTCCTTTTTTTTAAACAAATGATATCTTAGAAAAAAAATTTGAATGAGGTTAGATCTTTGAAATGTGTCATTATTATGTCACTGTCATATGCACACATACACATATTATGTCACTGTCATATGCACACATACACATATTATGTCACTGTCATATGCACACATACACATATTCATTTAATGTCCGGTTAGTATTTATTTTTTGTTAGATGTATGTATCATCCAAAACCATGTGTTCACTCGTGAAATGTCGAAGTGCAGGGTTTATCCTTTGCTTCATCATTCATTTTATCACATCTGTGTAAAAACATGTATAAATATATTTTCTTTTTGAAGCAGATGCTGTGTGTGTGAACTGTACTGCGTGATAATATGTGAGTTTGCTGTTAGTTTGAAAGAAATATTTTGAATTCCTGTTATGTGGGTAAAGAATTTTTTTTTTCTTTGAAAAATTCTGTGAAAACATTTTTTTTGTTTTAAATGTTGACATGACATTTGACTTTCTCTAGACCGACCTATATCTAGACCGAACTAAATCTAAACTGACCTATATCTATACTGACCTATATCTAGACTGACCATTAAAAATAAATAAACTATACTGGCACACTAATAACCTAGATTTGTGTTTTTAGCTCTTCATGTTAGGAATCTTTGTTTACTGGTTGGGTATTCCATAACTCTGGGGCTAAAGAAAATAACTGTTCCAAAGCATCAAAGCTAGTCAAAGTGGCTCCTTTGTATATTGACTTTTAAAAGCATCTAGATTTGTTAGGGAACTTCTAGTCAGGGCCGACATTAGGCCGATTCGACTGATTGCTCCAAATTTGGCCCCGCGCCTGGCAGAGGCCCCGGCAATTTACATTTATCATATCACTATCAGTCACGGCTCTTGTCACAGGCTTGTAGACTGGCCTCGTCAGCATTTGTTAAGTTGGGCCCTGCAATTCGTTAGGCCGGCCCTGCTTCTAGTTTATACTAAATTGGTTTCAGTTCACTTAAGGTCCCCATGACTCTTAGGTCCAGAAATGACCAACATTTTTTTTTAAAGCTTTGTAGATGAGATATAAATGAAGTCAGCACATATGGGTAGCCAAAGTAGGCTACCACTAAGTGTCTCACAGCGTATTGGGGGGGCTTCATCATGTTTTTCTTATAAATCTTATGCTTGGAGTGCCCCTACCCCTATGCTTGGAGTGCCCCTAAAGGTACTCTAGCCTAGCACTCCACGATATTCCTGAACCAAGATAACAGAGAATGATTTATAACACATGTATGCAAATGAATATGGACATGACTTTAAACTCCCCCGGAAAGGGAAAACAAATAAATAACAGTAGCCTACATGGTAACAAAATCTCAAGGGGGACATAACTGGCGATCAGTAACAAACACGCAAGTAAAAGTGCATTGTGTATATTGGAACAAAGTTTATTGTCAAATTGAAAGCGAAGAAAATCCATGTTCAAATAAATGTAAGCAGTGACACAGATCAAGCAACAAATGCCACGACCCTAAAAGGAAGTGACGCCATGTTTACACACGAATTCAAATGCGTAACATATCAATGCATAAATTGCACATTAGCTGTAAGAAGCTTAAAGCTTTCCTCTAACCAAAGCGATACTTTCCGCTGCGCTATTTCTCATGTGAGATTTTTCTAAGCGCGAAAAACCCTCGCTACACCTAGGCGAAGCGAAAGTGGGCGTCAGCCGACCGGAAGCAATATTTCTAATTTTCTTTTTTGTATGTGTGGGCGTCGGCAGAACGACCGGAAGCAATATTTCTAATTTTCTTTTTTGTGTGTGTGGGCGTCGGCAGAACGACCGGAAGCAATATTTCTAATTTTCTTTTTTGTGTTTGTGGGCGTCGGCAGAAGTGATTTACTAAGCATTTCTTTCAGTTACTTATACTCTACGTGTTAGTTTTACCAATTTAATTATGGATTATTCGTCCGCATCAGAAGAGGAAGCTATTATTTTAATGGCTTTATTGGATGATCAAAATTCAAGGTAAGCATATTTTATTAAATGATCAGGTATTATTATTTTATTATTTATAACGAGTGGAGAAGTAACATAGAACAAATTCAGAACTATACGAAGAACCAAATATAACAGCTGAAATAAAAATGAGTAGATTGAGGTGGGTAGGCACATAGAAAGAATGGAAACAGAGGTCTAAAAGCAATATATAAGGCAACACTCAATGAGAAGGACAGACTAAGAAGCATATGAAAAAGTAAAGGTGTCCCCTTGCTGGGTATTAGTGCCTCCCTGCTTTCTTTTACTTGGCTACGGGCCTGATGTGTATATTAACAAAGTGTAGGACAAACCCCCTTCCCCCCATGCGGACTATTGCTATGTGAAATGTCTGTTGATATGAGACATCAGGTCTGTCAACACAGTAATTAAATAGTCATGTTCCTGTATTGTTTTACCAGAATAAAAGATTGGCTCTCGACAACTGTGGTTCGCTGTTTGTTTACCATCTACTTTAATAATTATAATGTGTGTCTGGTGCGAGAATTGAAAGGTAGAATAAAGATACGGCCAGTCTTGACCTTGGGTTAGAACTCCTAATTTTGTTTGTTTTACCTGGTAAGATAAGCTGCCTGTTGATGTATAGCTAACAAAAGATTGACTTTTGACTAATATGACTTGAAGGGCTAATGAAGTTTATTGGGGTTCTTTTAAAAAAATCATTATAAAAATACGTATTTGTAAATATTATTACATCCAGTTATTATATATTACAAAAGTGGGAGTTATGTCCGCTGTGTTTTTTGTCCGGGTAACATATCTTCACTCTGCTTCAAGATGTGAATTGAAACCACCCTAACTGACAATTCCACAATCAATCAGATAATGCAACCCCAGTTCAAAGCTGGGTGAACAAGCCCTATTTAGAACATACGATAGTTACCTTGTAAGTGCTAATTTTAGATTTGGTCCATCACAATATGGATCACTCCCTAAGTTTGCCAAGATGCTATCTTGGGTTAATTTTTTTTAGTATGGTGTTGACAGTTTTAAAGGATATACATACTGGCTTTTTTGTGAATAGTCTTATTGCATGATACAATAGGACTTTATATTTTTTCAAGTGTTTTATATTATAAGCTGTAGGGACTTGTTCTTCTAATAATGATTTTGAATATCTTAAGCTGTATGACATTATTGTCATTTAATGAGGAAGGTGGTGATGTTTTGTTTTAAATAATATTCTTTTTAATTTATTCTTGAATTTACATGTATAATTATTTTTTTCATTCTGCCCATTACATTTGTTGATTCTTTATTTTTTATATATAATGGTAATACATGTATTTACAAACAATTTTACAAAATTTATTTTTACAGAAAAAGAAAGTGGGTTCATCCTATCAACTTAGAAAGGCCATTTAAAGGGGAATTTTTTACATTGATCCCACAGCTCAGGAATGATCCTATAAGATTTCAACAATATTTCCGCATGAGCTGTGAATGCTTTGATGAAATCGTCTCAATCATTTTTCTCAGAAGTAAAGAAGCAAGACACAAATTACAGTGAAGCAATTTCTGTTCAAGAAAGATTAGCAATCGCTTTAAGGTAATAAAATTATAAAATTAATGAAAATGTTTAATATAACTAATAATTCACAAAAAAAATTACAAAGAAAAACATGATGTATTTTACATCTATATAAATGTACTTTATTGTAAATTTTTTAAAAAGTTCAGTAATTTCTAGTTTTACACAAGCTTGTCTTTCTGCTGTAAAAGTTTGCATGTCAGCAGCTGCCTTCTTCTGGTGATTTAAAAAATATTTAATTCCACTGCATACATTTTAGAATTTTTTTTATCTGTCTATTCGAAGAAGATATATCAGTTTTTAATGGGATAGCCTCAAGATTGTAGATAGATTAATCAAGGGCAACGTAGACATTATATGTTTTTGATAATTCAGGTAGTTCTATTTCTCTTTCAACTTCAAGTAATTTTTGTTTTTTAGATGAATCATCTTCTACACCTTCATTCAATGCTATCACAATGGAAGTTCTTTTGTTCAAAGTAACAAAAGGTCTGCTGAATTCTAATTGGCTTGATCACTGCCATTTTGTTTAAAGTTTGAATGCTTGACAAATTGTAGTTTTTTTTATCATAACTGTCCTTTTAGTTTTCCATCTCTTTAATTTTCATCACCTAAAAATAAATAATAAATAATTAGTAATAAATTTATACTTTGCAATAACAAATGTTTTGCTATTTTTTTTTTCAGATTTCTTGCGACAGGTGATTCATTTTATACCATTGGACACAGTTATCGGGTAGGGTTCTCGACTGTTGGTGCAATAGTCAAAGAGGTTTGCAAGGCGATATGCAATACGATGCAACAAACATTTATGCCACAGCCAACAAAAGAATTGTGGGAAAATTCTGCAAAGGGATTTCAGGAAAAATGGAATTTTCCAAACCGTATTGGTGCCATAGATGGCAAACATGTAACAATAAAATGTCCTGCCAACAGTGGTTCCAATTATTATTGTTACTTACATAAATTTTCAATAGTTTTGATGGCCATTGTGGGGCCAGACTACAGGTTTCTATGTGTTGATGTAGGAGGATATGGAAAGAACAGTGATGGGGGGATTTTTGAAGCCTCAAATATGGGACAAAGACTTGAGGCTGGTGAGATGCACATTCCACGTGACAAAGTTTTACAAGGCCAGGTTGAACCAAGCCCTTTTGTCATCATAGGAGATGAGGCCTTTGCTTTAAAAAATTATTTATTAAGACCATTTCCATATAGGCAGGCAAAGACAGATCCACAAAAAGATCTTTTTAACAAAAATCTTGGAAGAGCTCGTAGGGTAGTAGAAAATGCTTTTGGCATTCTGGCTCAGCGATGGCGCTTTTTCTTTCGACCACTGAGCACAGAAGTTGAAACATCTAAGAGTATTGTTCTGAGTGCCTGCCTTCTTCACAATTACTTGGGAACAAAAAGCAGTACTCCAGAGGAGTTAATTAATAGTGGGAATGAAAGTGATGAGCCCAATGCTTTCAGCAACTTGGTCCATGACAGAAGAAGGGCTACAAGTCTGGCTTTTGACACTAGGGAAAAATTTGTTCAATATTTTAACACATTATAAATGTGTTATGTAATTTTATTACTGTTATAAATTTGTGTAATTCAATTCACATGACTTTTACATTTAAAGTTAATATTGTTTATGATGACAATTAATTACATTATTTATCATTCATATGATTTTTAGTGATTTTCATTTCCAGTTACTTAAATCTTGAGTTAATACATTATTTTATACAATGACAAATACTTTGTCATTTATTTTTGAGTGGGCTATTTCTTTTTCATAAATTCCATGTAAGTATCTCTAAAATGGTTAAAATAAAAAATTGGATGGTTTAAGTAGTGTCCTTCTATTATCCCCCACCATAATGTTCTGTATCATTAGGGGCACAATGAGAGACATAGATGTCTAAACACACTACCCAGGCACCACGAGTGGATTTCTAATGACTTAAACCGTGTGCTAATAATTTATAAGAGGGTTATTCTGTTTTTATAGTTACCCTAAATAACAACATTATTATACTAGCGAGTTGATTAAAAACGATACTAAACCTTTCGATGATCTGAGTCAATTGGAAACCTTATAATAAAACACAACTCAAATGTGCATTTAAAAATGTTAATATAGTTGAATATAACTTTCATTATTTTCAGAAAATGTATACTCAACTCAGCATAGTTGATTAAAAATAATTGTCACAGTTAACTTTTTAAAAAATAATAACAATTTGCATTTAAGTTTAATTACTATTTTCAAGAATCAGATTTATGTGGAATAATATCAAAATAGCAAAGCCTAAATGTAATAAAAATTTCACTATGTTTAAAGGCATCTCTTATGGGAAAATTTTAATGGTGATTTTTTTTATTAAAGACAACCTTATTATAATGGCAAAGACAATGCTAATCATATATTAAATTAAATTTTATTTAACTTAACTTGTAAAAAAAGCTATATGGAAATGGGATTACAGGTGACGGGTTAACTCACATTGTTGTTTATAGTGGATAAATTTGTTTACTTTGAAATGATTGTTTGCTTCAAATGGTTATGCTTTCAAAGTA
>JAGDYQ010000077.1:4119332-4153373 GCA_021962125.1 Bulinus truncatus | reverse complement strand
ACAGGTGTAGCGGGCAATGGTGGACCGTGCTCCGACAGGTGTAGCGGGCAATGGTGGACCTTGCTCCGACTGATGTAGCGGGCAATGGTGGACCGTGCTCCGACAGGTGTAGCGGGCAATGGTGGACCGTGCTCCGACAGGTGTAGCGGGCAATGGTGGACCTTGCTCCGACTGATGTAGCGGGCAATGGTGGACCGTGCTCCGACAGGTGTAGCGGGCAATGGTGGACCGTGCTCCGACAGGTGTAGCGGGCAATGGTGGACCGTGCTCCGACAGGTGTAGCGGGCAATGGTGGACCGTACTCCTACAGATGTAGCGGGCAATGAATGAATGAAAGTGGCCGCAGTCGAGCCGATGTTACCTTGGCCTTGATTATTAGTTCACTTTCAATGGAATATTTACTTTTCTATCTCACCCTGGTTTGTTTGAGATATTTTTTTTTACTTTTTAATATATGTTTTTGCAAAATTAAATTGCATGAAACCCTACAAAAATTTATTTTCAGCTGATGCACGTCAAACAGGCGAGTTTTTTGCACTCACACCTTTGACCCGAACAAATTATTCATAAACCAAACTTAAATTCATTTAATTTTGGGGGGGGGGGGGGCCGATTCGTCACATTTTCTTTTTAGTTTCTAAAACATTTTTTGACTTTCCACCTTACAAACACTTGTTCACTCGCTGCCAAAAGTAAAGCTATTGATGATTTATATTTATTAACCTTATGTTCTTTTTTCAATGTTTTTGGACTGGAAAAACTAAGTTTACACTTGTTTAACCTAATTAAACGATGGACATTTAGACTAGATGCTCACAGTGTGTACTTAATTTTCTGTCAGGATCCTCGTGCTAAATTGACATGCCACAGGGTGAATATGGACAGGCACGTCGAGAGGGTGGCAGGGGGGTCATTGCCAAGGGCCCTGCATCTGTAAGGGGGCCCGGCCGCCCCGACCATGTCAATTTTTTCACGACTTTTTGTTTATTAAGGGGCCCGCAATGATGTCCTGCCCTGGGGCCCGTGTTGGCTCTCGGCGCCACTGAATATGGACCACTTATCAAGATTACCAATGGCCCAAGATTTGAAATTGATGGTCTTGACCAGTGGCGCAACCAGGGGGCTCGAGCCCCCCCCCCAGACCAAAGCATCAATACATATTTTACTATATAAAGTTACTAAAAAGACTGTCAAACTGTCTTTTTTTCTATATGTGAGCCCCCCCCCCCCCAGCATTTTAGTATATATGTGACCCCCCCCCCCCAGCATTTTTTTGCTGGTTGCGCCACTCATGGTCTTGACAGGTTATTTGTTGCTGTATTTTTTTTGGGGGGGACCCCCAAAACATACCCGCAGTTCTGGTTGCTTTTGCATACTTTTCTAAGTTAGGTATTGTTTTTCATGAATAAATATTTTGTTACTTTTAATTCTGTCAAAGCATGTGTCTTTAGTGGCCCTCATAACAGGTCAACGTGGCATGTGGCCCTCGTGGGAAATGTAGAGTTTGACATGCCAGATTTTTAGCTTATTTAGATTTCCCGGGACTTCCGATGATGTATTACATATGTCAGTGACAACAATTTGCAAATTATATATTTTATAGATGAAAGTTAAAGATGATTCGAAAAAAAATAAAGACGGAGTTAAATTAATTAAAAATCCTGTTGATCTACAGAGGTTGAAACTAGAAAAGTTAATGAAAAATCCAGTGGGTTCGCTAGTTAATTTAGTTTTCTATTACTTTGTTGTTTCAATATTTTAGGAAATTTTAGTCTAAATTGACTTTTAAACAGTCAAAAAACTAAGTTTCATATCAAGTTTTTTGGACATACAAAAGAATCATACATGTATTGTAGTGCAATGATTAGGTAATGAGATCTAGATATCCTATCTAACAACATGTGGTAAAATTCAGCTACGCATCTACCACTAGCAATTATAATGAAATTTCACCATCTTTTTTACGTCTTTTTTAATATCAAAACGGAGTGGCTAGGGTTCTGTCTAGACAGAACCCATATTTTTTTTACGGGTACCAGCCATACTTATTGCATATTTTTTTTGTTTTCGGGGCTAGAGTTAGGATTAGGGATAGGGTCCAGCTATAGATATTTTATCTCACCCTAATCCTATCCCTAATCCTTACCCTAACCCTATTCCTAACCCTAGCCCCAAAAACAAAAAAATATGCCTGAAAACAAAAAAATATGCAATAAGTATGGCTGGTACCCGGAAAAAAAAAAATGGGTTCTGTCTAGACAGAACCGTAGCCAATCCAATTATCAAAATGTGAACTTCAAAACAATACTGGTCAACAATGATTAGGCTATAATAAAAAAAACTGCTATGGCTACGGGTTCATCTATATGGAGTCTGTATTATTTTATTGGATTATGTACTACACTTGCGCAGATCAACCCAAAAACATTTTAAATGTGTATTGAGAGTTGTTAAGATTGATGTCGGATTATTGACAAGCGTACTGATCAGAGACACTGTGAAACCTATGCTAGGCATTTTTTTTTTTAAGGATTTTTTTTTATAACTCTGAATTTCTTAGTTTAATAGGGATATGATCTTAGAAGATTACAGAGACAATTCAATACATTTCTGGGAGGGATAAATTAAACTGCTTTAGACACTTTAATGCAAATTTTTTTTTTATTTTATTGACCGTTGTTTTATTTGACATTCATAATTTAATTGAAATTGTCTAGGATGGCAGGATCCGAAAAAATTAATGCATTTTCCAGGTATGTGCACATCATTAGACAGATCCGTCTATACAGACTCGTCACCTTTATATATAGAAAAAATAGTTAAGAATTATTCCCTCACTCTCCTTATTTACCTGACTAGCACATGTTTCTACTGGACTGCTTTAATAATACTGGCTATATTAATGCATGTTCACTATATCATACTATAAAATTGTGCTTACAGCTAGGTTTTAAGAATTACTATTTAATGGTTTATGGCCTCTCATATACATTTTCAATTACAAGAAAAGTAAAACATCAAGTTTTTATCATTAAAATCACACAGTAAGAGCTATCAACTTGCTTTAATAGTATTAAACAATATATTTAAAAAATTATATCTTTATATATAACTGATATTAAATATGACTAGTTTAGCACAAATATTGGCACTTGACACTCAAGTTTAAACATAAAAACAGTATTATATCTGTATATATAACTGATGTTAAATATGACTAGTTTAACACAAATATTGGCACTTGACACTCAAGTTTAAACATAAAAACAGAATTATATCTTTATATATAACTGATGTTAAATATGACTAGTTTAACACAAATATTGGCACTTGACACTCAAGTTTAAACATAAAAACAGTATTATATCTGTATATATAACTGATGTTAAATATGACTAGTTTAACACAAATATTGGCACTTGACACTCAAGTTTAAACATAAAAACAGTATTATATCTTTATATATAACTGATGTTAAATACAACTAGTTTAGCACAAATATTGGCACTTGACACTCAAGTTTAAACATAAAAACAGTTATGTTGAAAATTATGTCAATCTTTATATGCCTTCGATAAAAGAAAAAAAATATTTTTGAATATTTTAACAAATCACGTCTTAAAAATTGGATGGTAAATAAATAATAATTATTTAAGTTCAGCATTAGAAAAACTATACAGCAGTCTTTTTAATGACTAAGCATTCTATCTTTAAAAAACAATACATAATAAAACAAGGTTCAATTATGCTACAACATATATCTATCTATCTATCTATATATATATATATATATATATATATTTGTTATTACTGGCAATACTATCATTGACTTCGTGATAATTAGCTTTTTACCTATTGCCTCAAATTTATTCCGAGATTTAGTCAGAATAGTCATAGAGGTGCTTTATTACATTTTTAATGATGATTTTTACACATGATGTTTTAAGCAAAGTATAGAAAATAAGAGTAATATTTAATTGAAAAATAAAAAGTTAAAAAAAAAATATATCCCCTACCACCACCACCCCCCTTTTAACATTAATTAACAAAATTTAGGTGTCACAACCACCCCCTCTTTGAAGAAAATTTAAAGATTTTATATAATTGTTATTGGCTTTATTTAATGGACTTCACCAACCCAACTCCACCCTTATAATGGATTTTAAGAAAAACCAGACCTCTCACTCATCCTTGTAAGGCATCCCTTACTTTCAAAAGAAACAAATATTGCCAATCTCCAAGCCAGAGAAATAGGGAGAGAAATAAACATTGGTCAGTGTTTGAACCATTTTCATCAGCTGATTTTTTTTTTCTTATTTATTTTCTAGGGTTATACTTACAGTCGATCAACAAATTCAGTTAACATTGTTTACACTAAATTGTTATTATCGTTAAAAAAAACAACAACAATACCAAACAGGAATGGAAATCAGCTTCTAAAAATCAAGAAAAAATTCATGAGATGCTGATTCTAACATCATTAAAAAAAAATTCTGATGTTGACATTTTTAACCATGCAATATTAAAAACTTTTGCAGACTAAAGAGGTCATTATCCCAGAGAAATCGAAAGACAAGGCACCAAGAGCTCCTCTTGAATTTATCAGAAACATTTGGGGTAATACTACATACATTATACAGATGTGTAAAAAGAAAAGGATATTTTAACTATATTGACTGAAGAGTTCTACTTTCTGTAATCTAAATTAAGTCTTAAATTATTATTCTCTTTTTGCAAGTTTTTGTAATTTTACTGAATAATGTCAATATAAATATCTCAAGTAAAAAATGTTAACCCCCCCCCCCCCCCACCCACCCCCACCCTAGTTTTATATATTTTTTTTTAGACAGGCTTCATGAAAAATTAACAAATTTAATTAGTGTCTTAATGCATAATCATTCAAAGTATTCTTTTTTATTTGCTTTGCATTGCTGTAAAAACAGGTTCCAGTGCTGGAGCTGGAAGTGGAGATTTTCATGTTTACAGAGGTGTCAGAAGAAGAGAGTATGCTCGTCAAAAGTTTATCAAAGAAATGGCACAAAAGGTAAAATTTACTTTGCCACTTCTAGTCCACACTTAATTTAAGGTTGTTTTTATCAAATGGTATAGTTCCTTTCAAGGCAGTGAATAACAAAGTTCATGTTACACCCTTCCAAATAATAATTAAATAGAACTATAGAATCACATTTTTTGTGATGCTTATTTGATATAATGAATTGAAATATAAATTGTATGTATCATTGTTCTGTAATGCATTTTACAAAGAAATTTAACACAAACATGAAAAGGAATTAAAATGTAAAAAATCACAATAACATCGATCGCTTTTAGTTCTACATGTAAGTAAAAATATATTAAAAAGGAAGATTTGAATCGTGTTTATTCTAATAGTAATACACCTTACCTTTTGATTCTATGTTTTCTATAAACTATATTTAGCTATAAAAGGATAACTTCTTTAAAGAGCAGAAAACGATCTACTTTTGGGTGCTTACAGTTTAAAAATAGGCCAATAATTTATTTTTATGCACATTTTTTAATTTAGTGGATTTTGTCACATTTTGGATAAAATTCCTCGCATATTTAGATAAATAACTTGAAGATACATTTCTAGTTGAACATTAAAGTGATATTGATATAGATTTGAAATGCATTTTATTTGCGTTTCTATGGCAAATAGTCAGATAATGATTTAAAGGAATGTATGAATGAAATAACACGGTTTTGTGACGTCACTATGGAAAACTAAAGAAAAATAAGCTATCGGGTGGTGCCAAAGTATATTTTTTTTTTTTTGGAATTCATTTATTAATAAACATCTTTATTATACTTTCTGAGATATGTTACTCATTTCTTTGATTGATAATAGATATCAAGTTAAATTAGGTACAGCTTTATTAAAATAAATTTATCTTTCTTAACTCAAGATTGGGGAAGGGGTTTTAGTCACAGTCTTCAAGATCTAAATGGTTAATACTGTTTTTTGCTATCTAGAACTCAAAAACTAAATTTTTATTCTAATTCTACTTTTCATTCTTAGTTCTTTTTTATGTTAGGCGAGAAATTACTACTTCGTTCGGAAGAATTACAGTTTAATTCGGTAAAATCCGGTTCCTGTTCCGATTCCGGCAGGATTCAAATATTAAATCCGATTCCGTTCCTGCAGGATCTAAAAATTACAATCCGGTACAGCCCTAGTTTCCACTTTACATAATCATGAAATTTATTACTTTCTGCAACAATTTTTTATAGAATTTTATTCATGTATGTTAAATCTAAGCAACTTATATAATTTATATGCAGGATGAAGCAGATTCAGCATACAAAAAAAGTTTGGATCAACACAAACTAGAGGCCGAACAGAGAACAGCCAAGAAAAGAGCTAAAAGGTAGTGCAAGTTACTTTGGTCTGTGTCCAGTGCGGGATTAGTCATAACATTAGTCCCCCACTTCTAGTAAAACGTCAGAAAGCTTTTTCTTCTCAGAGCCAGATTCTGCCTGTTTTTTTTTTGGTTATTGTATATTAACAATGAATTGGACCAAAAAACTTGTAGCAACACTATTAAAACTTTATATTATTCAAAAGAATAAATGAACTTCCTTTTTCATTTTTAAGAAAACAAGCATGTTAACAATTGCAATATCTATAATTTTTTTTTTTAAATTAGCATCATGGATAGAAGATGTTTTTTGTTTCTCCAGTAAATAAATAAAATCTATACATTCATGATTGGTATCAAATTAAACTTAATTCATTCATCATAATTAAGTAAACAATTTGAATTTTAAAATTAAATACACACCCTGTGTATTAGTTTTATTGAAAGAACTTGTTCTAAAAATGTGGATATCTACCACTAAATTTTTAAACTAAACAAGTGTCTAGGGAATGGCAGTGAGCACTGAGAAGATTAAGATAATGATTAACACCACATTAAGATAATGATTAACACCACATTAGGATAATGATTAACACCACATTAGGATAATGATTAACACCACATTATGATAAGGATTAGCACCACATTATGATAATGATTAACACCACATTATGATAATGATTAACACCACTGTTGGAAATGAAATAGAAATAGCCATGAATGGAAAAAAGGTGAAAGAAGTGGTCACCCTCAGATATCTGGGCTTTACACTCTCTTAAGATGGCTAATGTACATCTGAGATTTTCACCAAAATTAAAACTGCCATGACCAGACTTGACCAGATTTGGAAAAACAAACGATTAAATTTGGTGCCAAGTACAGGATAGCGATTCCCATTCTGCTCTATGGGTGTGAATCCTGGACACTGTATGTAGAGACAAAAGAAGGATTCAGGCATTTGAAACCAGGTCCCTGAGATAGCTGCTCCAATTGTATAAATGGAGCATAAAACCAACACCTTTGTCAAGGAAAGGATTGATGGGCTTATCCGGAACCACTCCTGGCCATAGTGAAAAATTCCCATGGTTTTCACAGAGGTTCGAACCCAAGACTCTCAGGTCGACAGTCTCTATAACCCCTTAGCCACCTGTCCCTCCTGGCCTTAGTGAAAACTATACTAATTCAGTCATCATTTTTAACCTTAATGCCTTTTAGAAAACTATGATGCATTTGACCCTGAAAGGAGCATACATTTGAGGTATTCCAAGATAGAACTATATAGGCATCACTGAAGAATAGACTATCCAGATTGTAGCTTCCCTATTGAGGAACACAAAACAAAGAGGAGATTGGAGAGACCTATCCACTGAAGTAACTCTAAAGTGACACCTTCCACAATGACAGAATTTGTTAAGGGATGAACGAAATACACTAGCTAAAGTTTCACAACTGATCTAAAATCATGCTTATCATTTTACTTTTCTGTTTGATTCATAAAATAATCCACGTGAAGTTTTAATTTCTGTAATCTATGGTCGATATTCTTAAATCCTGCCTTAAACATGAACCACTGCATCACGCTTATTTAATTTTTTTTTTGTTTTTTTTTTTTTAGGTTAAAAAAAAAGGAAAAATTAAAGGCAAAGAAAATGAGAAAGAATAAAAATGCAGGTATGATTCTAAAGTTCTATATTATGTTATTAGATGCTTTTTGTCTTTGTTGTCATAATTAATGGTTTTATTATTTGTACCCTTGGATGTACTGCTTAACAGTATATTTTTTTAATTGGGCTGAAATGACACGTTCTTATAATGAAAATTATTTTGATAATTTGTGATCTCACAGTTTTAGATTGTGTACTTTATTCATGTTTAAGGGAATGGTATGGCTGTGGATGCTGTGTGGTAGACTCTAAAACGTAGGCTCAAAACCCCTTAAGTATTTTTGTTTTACTTCCGGATCTCACCATACCCAGCTTAATAAAGTGATGTGCAGATATAACGTGTAAATATTGTATGAACAAAGACGCTAAGATCAAATGTATAAGATAATATAATTATGGAGGGTTGAGTACCCATAGATTTATGAAGCAATCAAACCAGAACTAACTAGTTTATTTGGTACATGTAATTTTGTCATGAAGCGTCATATTTGACAGTTCCTTGCAAAAAGGAAAGTGACTTGTGACTTATATAGATTGTGATGCAGTATTCAGTTGCTGTCTTCCATGTGACTTATATAGATTGTGATGCAGTATTCAGTTGTTGTCTTCCATGTGACTTATATAGATTGTGATGCAGTATTCAGTTGCTGTCTTCCATGTGACTTATATAGATTGTGATGCAGTATTCAGTTGCTGTCTTCCAAAAGGGTTTGAGAGATTAGTTTGAGTAGTAGACTTGCGGCAGTAGACATGTCAGGAGTTGTCCACATGTCAGGAGTTGTCCACATGTCAGGAGTTGTCGACATAGATGTGCTTGTTCTAAGCTTAAATAAATTTTTTGCATATTGTTTCTTGATGTGCTAGAATATTATAAAAGCTAATTTTTCATATTTATAAAATGAGTGTTGATTTTCATATATACTGTACTAAGTAAGACTGCAGTTGTTCGTATCAACATACACCCACAATTGTCAGTTTTCAACAATAGAGCTGCCATATTTATCCTCAAATTATTTGGGGCACCACATATTTAGTTTCAATGTTAAACCACTACATATTGAGATATAAGTAGGCTTTTAAACATAAGCTGCTACAAAAGTATTATGTAGACTTGACATTACTTGTAGACTTCATTAGCTTTGGAAAGTACAGGAATTTTTTTTTAGCATTCCACGGCCACCTCAAAATAATTTTAACTCGACTTCATCTGCACCATTTACGTTCTTTATTTTTCAACCCTCTTGTCTTTACTTATACTTGTGCTCTGTTCCTTCTGCCAAATTATTTTCTATTTATTCAAACCATCTTACTCTAATACTGTCTTACCTAATATTTTATGTTTGACATTTAGTCTTTACTTCTTGGGATTGTTATTTAATAAATCTATACATATGTCCTCTAATCATACTATTTATTTATCGTTCCATGATTTTAATTTTTCACAGGTTCTCACAATGCGACAGAAAGTGACAGCAACAGTGACGATGACAGCAATGCTGAAAGCGATAACGATTGCAGTCCTGCTGACAGATCAGACAATGTCAGTGACAAAAGCAGCCATCAGGATGCTACACCCTCCAACTGTAGAGAGAAAGAGCTTTCCAGTCATGATGAGCAGGTTAGCAGGGAGAATTCATTAGCAGACAGCCCTAAGGATCACAGTAGTGACAGTGGAGATGAAAATGACACTAATAAATCAACAAGTTGATGTGCCATACAGAAGACAGGGAAAACGTGTCAAATAAGTTTTCAAATCTTGGTATTTTTTTTAAACTGTCCAGTTAATGGATTAATCACTGGGCCATTGGTTGATGGTATTTGTGTCCCAAGTGAAGAACATAAACAAGTAGTTGAGCTATAATAATTTTTTTTTTACTTATGCAAGCATTTGGGAATCTACATGGTTTACAGTTCTTGTTGGTTTGACATTTAATGTCTTAATGTAAAACTATTTACAGTTAAAGTTTTACTTAATTGTATGGATTTTACCAAAAGTAAAAATCTTAATGAGACACGGGACTATATTTTTAAAGTTTTGAATGGAACCTAAAAGCACTTTTATAAAAAAAAGTCAACTGTAATAATACATTTGATAATTTATACAATGTTCTGCTTAAGCTAATTAAAGCTGTTATTAGTATTTTGTGTGTGTGTGTGTGTAAATAAATGTGTAATATTGCACAGTTTCCTTTTTTTTTTTTGTCCTTTCTGATTTATTATTTTCTATTTTTATCCATATATAAAATGTTCACAGAATATGTTTTAAAAGAAAAAATGTTTAGTTCCCTTAGCCCTAAAATGAAGTGTACAGAACATCTGTTACTGTAACTACAGGCTATAAAGGAATTGTATGGTTAGCACAACGCCCAACCACCTTTACTGGTTGGACTTGAGGGACCTTAACCAACTTGTACCAGGACCTGGAAACATTCCCTTGATTCTCATAGAGGATGGGAGCTTTAAGTCTCAATTCATCAGTCGAACACTCTACACCGATCGACCATCTGTAGATTCAGGATTTTGGGTGTAGCGTGTTGTCTTTAGTCCAATTACATCATACCATGAACATACATCTAAAATGTCTGGTGTGTAATTATGTCACAGAAGTGTTGATGTTGGTATTTCCCTTTTACTTTGACATTGAACAAACCTAAAGTTGTTGTTTAGTTGCTAACAAAACTGCCATCTCTAGGACCCCACTCAGATGCAGGCTGTGCCACAGTTCCTAGCCCCTTAGGCCACCACTGATTTTCCTAATTATACCCTAACAAAAGGTGAAATACAGTTTTTTGCGATCAACATTACAGTTGTTGTAATTTTTAAATTTAATTGATTCATTTCCTTATATTTTGTTTTATGTATCATAACAATCCAAACTATTGACCAGTAGTTTATTACAATTGCATATTCTTTGAATGGTTGGTATCATTAAAAAATGGCTAACAGGCCCATCTTTGTGTTCTTTTAATACAGGTCGAAATTACAGAAAATCACCCTAGTTCAACCAACTTAGTTCTCCAATGTTTGAACTGATACAGACGAAAAAAAACTGGGGGGGGGGGTGTAATTCTTAGTAGCGAGCACATTGATTCACTAATTACAGCCATGTCTGGGTGAACTACTAAGCTAATAAGGCCTATAGCTTTAGGCCCTGAATAAAATAGGCCCTCGTTTATCACACACTTTTGAATATAGTTTGGGCAAAGGCCTTAGGCTCACATAAACCTTTCTCCGGCCCTGATTACAGCTTTTTTCTATAATACTTAAATGAAGTGTTACGTCTAAAACAGCAGTGGTGGTGTGCAAACTTGACAATTAATTATTTCTTACTCAACAGCGCTGAGCCCCCGATTAGGAACAATTAGCCTTATGTCGACTCTAAACAAAAAAAAAGCATCGCTAACATGCCTAAGAACTGATTTGAGGCAGTTTAAGGTATAACTAATGCCACCAAGTATAATACTGAATTTCTGAGAAAGCTTTGGTTATTGAAAGTAACAGGAATGTACAAGTCAGAATAACTATCTAGTGAAGTGTTTCATCTTTACAGGTTACAATTTAGACAACAAAGACAAAGGAGCTAGAACATTTTCGATTTACTCAATAATTATTATAAAACAAAAAGTTGACAATAACATGGAACGAAACAGATGTTTAGAACAGTAGGCAAGATCATCTTGTTCACCCTACAGCATCAACCCTCCACCCCCTCTGGGCGCTACCAACATGAACTTGTCTATGTTCCTCCTGGTGTCGGCCCAGCAGTTGAGGCAGCTGGTCATCGTCGTGTCGTACATCACCATGCACGGCTTCGGGCACGCGAACTCGCAGACCGTGTGTCCGAGCCTCGGGCAGACCAGGCACACCGTGATGGACATGAGCAGTGTGACGCAGATGACGGTCAGTATGACGATGGACACGAACAGCCGATCGTTGGTGTCTTCCCCGCCCGTGAAAGGAACCAGCTGTGGACATGACGTCATTCAACAATAATGGCGCGCTAAAGAGTTGATGGCAAACCGTAAAGACCAGGGCTGTTCTTATGAATAGGTGGTTACTTAGGACCTCGACTGTTACGTGGGACCAGATTTTAATTCTGCATCCAATACAATTGTACATGTAAAGTTGTTAGTGTTCTGTTTTTTAGAGCATTTTCGAAAAAAAAAATGCTCTATTGTCCCCGTTTTGTCTGTCTGTCTGTCCGTCATCACCCTAGATCTCAGCAACCATAAGTCCTAGACCCATAATGTATATATCATTTTGTAGGTCTTGGCCTGCCATGTGTACATCAAAAGTGCATTTCGCGATAGGACCTCTGAAGGCCGAAAAAGGGGGCGTGTTAAGTACCGTTTTTTACTATATAAGCTATATTAACAATGGAGCGCCCTAGATCTCAGCAACCATAAGTCCTAGACCCATGATGTATATATCATTTTGTAGGTCTTGGCCTGCCAAGTGTACATCAAAAGTCCATTTCGCGATCTGATCTCTCAGAGCCAAAATAAAAGAGTTTCTTATGTACCGTTTTTGCTTATATTTTAAATATAAATAATCAAAGCTAATCAAAGGGGCGTAATCATTATTTATTTTTGTAATAGCTATTCAACATGATTACTTCCCTCTCTAAATTTATCAAAATTCATGCGCGTGGAGCAATATTTATGGATGTGACCCGGAAAAAAAAATACGGATTTCGTCCGGCGTAACCGAAAATGCTCTAAAATGTCCTTTGTCCGAAACGGAAAAGACTTAAATTGCTTGTTTTCTTAACCATTTTGCTACTCAATAAGTTGCTTACTGTTTAAAAAGAAAATGTTATGGGCGAGTTTTACATTCTGGAATACCTGCATATGTCCAGGGGCTGTAGCTTAAATGGCTTAGCAAGTGGTGGGGGCGGGGGGGGGATCAAAGATGAGCAAAGATATTTTGGGCAACATTTGTTGACAGGGTTTTTAGCTAAAAACCCACAAATGCACTTTTGCTAAGGGTCTTCGAATTAAACCTTTGCCTAGCGCTCTAAAATGTAACTTTGCCTATGGCCCTCAAATTGAGCTAGGGCAAGATATTCAACTTATATTGGCTATAAATAGAAAGAATCACTTACTTTGGTTGTCTCCTCGACTTTATCTACCATCAAAGATTCTGTCGGTATCATGTCCTTGTAGGGGTCATCCAGAAAAAACTTGTGGAGCTCCCTAACAGTTTCACCCAGCACCAGACGAGATAACTTGTTGGCCACCTGATAGAAACATAATGGACTCGCGCCACTGTTCACTATTTGTATTCATTAATTGTATCATCAAACAGCAAAGCGCAAGAATACACGAGTAAACGAAAGCAAACAAGCACCGGAATTTGAATAAATGGAATCTCGCTGAGCTACGTCTGCTGATTTCTTACACCTTAAACTTTATTAGCATTGCATTTCGTCAAATCATTTGTTAGAAACAGGTAGATTGATTAAAATTCATATTAAGCAACAGGTTGTTCCCTTCCCCCGTCCGTCTCTCTTTCTCGCTCAACATAAGTGTGTTTATTTTTTCACTCGGGTTGACAGAGTTGTTGTTGTGTAGAGGTCGTCTAGGACTAGGCCACCGCTTGAAGTCCTTCAGTTAAACGAGGCCCTTCAACTACTAAATTAAATGTCATGGTAAGAGGCACCCCCGAGCAGTTATTTTGACTAGGGCCCCAAAACGTCTCTGGGCGTCTTCAACTAGAGCCCACAATTAATGTCCGTTGTGACCCTGAGGCGGCCTGATGGGTTCATTATACTCTGGCATACAATGATGGGTAGGTGGGATCATGGGCCCCAGTTAGTGAAGATTGGGGGGGGGGAGGGGGCATGATTAGCTGGCGTCATCACAAACGATTTCAACATCGCCAGGGAAAAGGGTGCTAGATATTTGTATATTATCAGACCGAATTATCATAGGATGGTTATCATTGGACAATTATAAATTGATATGGCAGTTAGGATTAGTTCATAAAACACAGAGATTGTAATTTGAAAAGAAAATTAAATTTTCGTTTAAAGGAAATGGAAACCTTTTTTTAGCTTTTAGCCGATCATTGCCTGCAGCTACATTGACGTACACTTTCACAATATTATCTTTGCAACCAATATTGTCTACACTGGCGGCGCCCCCCCCCCCTTGAATTTCCAGTCTGCCCCCCCCCCCTAAAATTTTAACTTTGTTGAACTTTTTTAACTTTGTAATTCATTTTAGTTTATATGTATCATTTTCATAATTCATTTGATTTATTTCTTAAATTTAATATTTGAAAGAAATTATAATTAATTTACATTTTACAGTAATCACATTACTGAGAGTTGTTTTGGAATATTTTAAAACTAGTTGCAAGTACCCGGCTTTGCCCGGGTTTAAAATAAGGTTTTCTGTTTATTTAAGAAGCGTAATTTGACGTTTAATTAAGATTTAAAATAAGACGCGTAAAAAACGGTTTATTTGCATGCAATAAAAGGGTACATTTATCTTAAAGCAATGTGATACACAACATTTTTGGCAGTTCCCCCCTCTCTCTCTCTCCCTCTCTCTCTCTTCCCCCCTCCCTCCCTCTTTCCCTCCCTCCCTCCCCTCCCTATCCCCTCCCCCTCTCTCTCTCCCTCTTTCCCTCCCTCCCTCTTTCCCTCCCTCACTCCCTCCCTCCCTCTCTCTCTCTCTCTTAGGCATGACTGTATCAAAAGATGTGAATTCCTATGGATGAAGAAATGGAATGTAATAATGTAGTAAGTAATGTGATATTTGGTTCCCCGTACAGATCATATTTATAGTAAGTTAGCTATGTGGGAGAGAAGCTCGTAAAACCTGAAATCGGGGTAAAAGTTTGCCAATGTTCATGTCTTTGATATCCAAAATAATTAATTACAATTAAAGTACCCAATGAGATGGAACGAAACCTGTTTAAGAACCTTCCCCATGTAATTTTGTGTACGTGTACCAAATTTCACGTTATTTGGTTGTCTGGATCTTGAGTTTTAAGGGAACAGACAGACAGACAGCAAATGCGTCTTATAAGTATAGAGAAGTTTTGCCATCTACCGAATGACGGCAAATGTAATTTTTAAAGAAAATACAATTATTTATTATCTTTTCATAAATTACTTTTTGTTTATTGAGTTTCCCGTTTCCGGTTTCAGTTTCATGTTCATCATCATTCATGATAATTATCAGTAATTTTCTGATCTAATTTCACTATTAGATTTGTAAACAAACTGACATTACGAATCAGTTGACGACAGAAGTGCTCAATCTTCATTTTTATTCTTTTAATATATTATTTTTTAATAATATCGATTAAATACTTGCTACAAAATTACTATATTCTATTATTGAATTAAGGGGGTAAAATTTGTCTTTCGGTCATATTTTGTCTTGCCCCTCCTTAAATTTTCAGGGGGGGGGCGGCGCCCCCCCCCTTGAATTTTGTCTTGCCCCCCTCCTTAAAATATTTCGTTCCGCCGCCGGTGATAGTCTATGATGTATATTATATCTATGTTGCATAGTCCGTGATAATATCTAAACAAAATATAGTTATTAATTTCTTTATCATTTAGAATTATTTACAATTGCCACGACTCCGACAACAAAGCTTTTCACCCCCCCCCCCCATTTCCTTTTTGTTTAAAAAGAAAATGACTGCATAAACCCCACTGGCTCTCCCTATCAGGACTGTTCTTTTTATGGATAGGAAAACTTGGCTATCTAGCATCTCCTACTTAATGACCCGTTGACCCCATTGCAGTATAAATATCTATTAAATCCAGTGCTTTTTGCTCTATTGTCCTCGTTTTGTCTGTCTGTCTGTCATCACCCTAGATCTCAACAACCATAAGTCCTAGACCCATGGTGTATATATCATTTTGTAGGTCTTGGCCTGCCAAGAGATGACTTTTTTCCATTTCGCGATCTGACCTCTGAGGGCCGTAAAAGGGGGCTTAGTACCGTTTTTTTACTATATAAGCTATATTAATAAAGGAGCGCCTATATCTCAACAACCATAAGTCCTAGGCCCATGATGTATATATCATTTTGTAGGTCTTGGCCTGCCAAGTGTACATCAAAAGTTCATTTCGCGATAGGACCTCTGAGGGCCGGGCTTCAGGGGTCCTAAGGGGCTTATATATTATATATACACCTTGTACGTTCAATAACCCATTCATTTGGTGCGAAATACTGTAGCACGTAGTTTCACCAAGATTTATTAAGTACCTTTTTCAATGTGGGGAAAAAAATTATTACTTTTCTTGTATTTTAACGTATATTATTAATTTTATAATTGAATCATTTTAAAATTTCGCGCAATAAGAATTAAAATATAAAATGCAAAACTGCGAACTGGTAGTTAAAAGTTAGGCAATCCATCACTGAATACCGGCACCTATTTTTTTTTTTACAAAAAAAAAAAACACTGATTAAATCTGACGGGCCCCGACAGATACACTAGCACAGTACCCTGAAAAAAAAAGCCAACACTCTAATAACGGCTCTGCGTCTTACAGTTTACGGTCCTGAGTGTAGATGAACTGAAGTGGAAGATTTAACCTTTTCTAGTCCGATTTCCTTCAGTCTCAGAGCCAGAAAGTCAAAGGTCATGTTCCCTCCTCTACGCCTGTTCCACTCTTGAAGTCTGACGATGCATGGGCGTGGCGGGTGACCCCTGAGCTCAGTGTGGATGGGGAACAACTCTGGATGAAGCTGAAAATATGGATTTTTTTCCTTTGTTTTGCTGTTAACTATTTCATTGAACACACAGTACACAGTGACATAACTTGTTAACTATTTCATTGAACACACAGTGAACAGTGACATAATGACTGCACTCTGTTTTAGTTTACCACGGGATGACCCCCACACATAATGACTGCACTCTGTTTTAGTTTACCACGGGATGACCCCCACACATAATGACTGCACTCTGTTTTAGTTTACCACGGGATGACCCCCACACATAATGACTGCACTCTGTTTTAGTTTATTGTCAAACAATATTTTAAAGAGCGCCGCTAATAGCAATTTGTCAATATTGATTGGACAAAGTAAATGGGAGATGGGGGGAGGCGGGGAGGCACACATCTAAACAAAGAACCGCATGCTCCTGGGAATCAGTATTTCTTTTCTTTGTTATTTCCTGACTAAATAATGACATAATAACTATACCACAGTTCTTTTTTTTTTAAATCATATTATAATCCGGAATGTGACCCTTCTTCCATCTCATGCTTTATGACGTACTGTTATGGTAGTCTCTGCCTAGTTTCATATAAGGGGGCAGTGTCAAAGGTTATGTTAGCAATGGTGCTGATATACAGTCCCTTGAGAAATCGGCCCATGTACAGCGACTATGGCAGTAAATAGATAATTCAGCGCTGGGAGAGGTAGGGGTGGGGTTAAAGGGCGGTTTCCCTTAGGCGCGTGGACTGGTTCAGTCTTCACAGTTCTCATCTCCAAGATCGTCACTAATGCATCATTATTGAATTTTCCTCCAACGGCAGTCACTTGGTAAGGTCATCATTTACCTGCAACAACCTTCGATTAGCCATAGACAGTTATGCTTATTGATTATGTTCCATTCTCTCGTGTACTCAGACCGACAGATGTAAAGGTCTGCTTGCCTAATGGTAGAGGTTAATACGAGTCAATTGTTTAATTACAGCTGCTCTCGCATCAACGCAAATGCTGTGACATTTAGGTAATTATATCATAATATGTATTGTAAAAAAAAAAGAGTATAGTTACATTTACCCTAAAGAGCCATCGGCATATAAAGGGATTGTGTGGTCACCACAAAGCCCAGCCAGCCATCTTTACTTCCCCAAATAAAGTCAGGTACCCATTTCCAGCTGGGTGGACTTGTGGGACTTTACCACAACTTCCACTGGGACCAGGATAGAATTCACCGAGGCTTGAACCCAATACTTTCAGGTAGACTATCACATCACCTACACCACTCAGACATCCGTCATACTATACATTTTACTGTACGTCACGCTATACATTGTACTGTATATCATACTATACATTTTACTGTATATGATATTATACATTGTACTGTATATCATACTATCAAGGCCGTAGCCAGGATTTTGTTGTTTTTTTTTGGGGGGGAGCTGTGCGGCTTGGGGGGGGGGAGCTGTGCGGCTTGGGGGGGGGCTGTGCGGCTTGGGGGGGGGGCTGTGCGGAGAGTTTTATATAAGTAAAAATTAGAACACAATGATAAAGAAGTATATTTTATAATAAAATTTGATTTTTAGAATTAATTTGGGGGGGGCTGCAGCCCCCTAGCCCCCCCCCCCGGCTACGGCCTTGCATACTATACATTGCACTGTATATTTATTTACCACAAAACCTTTCTGATTGAGGGCGTCTATAAGCTCGTCACATTTTGTGTTGGTCAAATGGTCAGATACAAACTGCAGCTCCTGTGGGTTTAGATCAACCACCCCTTCTACCGGACAGACACACAGGCAA
Source organism: Bulinus truncatus (assembly GCA_021962125.1). Classification (NCBI taxonomy): domain Eukaryota; kingdom Metazoa; phylum Mollusca; class Gastropoda; family Planorbidae; genus Bulinus; species Bulinus truncatus. The sequence goes on along the minus strand of JAGDYQ010000077.1, from coordinate 4,134,839 downwards.
TGAAACAGGCACATTAATTGACAACCTGAGAAGTTAGTATTAAGAGGAAAAATATATTTATTAAAACATCTCAATACCAGATATTGGCCTATATCTCTAGAAACAAGCTCAAAAGTTGAAATGTTAAAATTAATAACTAAAAATTACGAACTCATCTAAAAATTAACACTGTCACCAAGTGGCATAGTGACATAGTTACATGGTCAAACAGTGACATAGTTACATGGTCAAATAGTGACATAGTTACATGGTCACATAGTTACATGGTCACATAGTGACATAGTTACATGGTCACATAGTGACATAGTTACATGGTCACATAGTGACATAGTTACATGGTCACATAGTGCCATAGTTACATGGTCAAACAGTGACATAGTTACATGGTCACATAGTGACATAGTTACATGGTCACATAGTGACATAGTTACATGGTCAAATAGTGACATAGTTACATGGTCAAATAGGGGCATAGTTACATGGTCAAATAGTAAAATAGTTACATGGTCACATAGTGACATAGTTATATGGTCACATAGTGACATAGTTACATGGTCAAATAGGGGCATAGTTACATGGTCAAATTGGAGCATAGTCTATTTTATTAATTGGGCCCAAACACAACGTTTCATCCTGGTACCCACTTGGTGTTTATTTGGGTTCTGTAGGCCCGAGGAAAAGGGGGACCCTAGGTAAATGTAGATTTGGGGGCTCTAGGCAATATTTGTCAAGACTACATTTTGATAATATTATACCTCAAAACAGTATTTTTAAAAATGGGCCACCTACTTTCCTCACAATTGCAATTATAAACAGTCTTGAGTAGCAGTTGCTTCAGAAATATTGTAGCCAAAAAAAAAATGACTAGAATTAAACTTTACGTTGAAATAAAAGTTCCGAGAAAGGCGCCTTCCCAGCAATGGAGGAGGCTTCAGTAGCTGCCTAGCCTACCTATCAAAAAGAACGTTTCTTTTGCAAAGCCTCATCAAAATTGTGATTGCAACAATGAAGCCCTAAACTATGATAGTTTAAAGCTTCACCAGTTTGACAACTTAGGTCATTTAGTACCCAGGCTCTGAAATATTCCGATACATATAAAAAAAAGTAAGTTTTAGGCGTTGGCAAGTGCCCAAGAAAAAACAAAGCGTAGAATATGAAAGGAGTATAGTAATTGTGGGATAAAACCATCGTGATGATTGAAACAAAGAGAACGCATTGCACGAGTGTGAATATTTCAGTTTTAAAATAACAAAATTGAAATAGGAAGATACAAACATTTGCTGGAACGATGAAACCATACGAGACAGTTTACACGCAATACAACAGATGGTGCAGAGAAAGTAAATACAACAGAGGGAACAGAGAAAGTAAATACAACAGAGGGAACAGAGAAAGTAAATACAACAGAGGGTGCAGAGAAAGAGATTATGCCAAATTAAGAACAACCCTTGAATGGATAGAAAAAAAATAAATTATTGTGAAAGGAAGAACTAGAGTACATGCCACAATGTATGCGGGGGCCTTGGTCTAGTGTCAAATGCGGGGCCGAGAAATCATATATCTGGGCAACCCACGGCCCGCGGGCCAAGTCCGACTAGATAGGTTGCTAGATTGGACCCGCGATTCACTCCTGTCCGCCCATTTACACCAGCGACGTTGACTTGTTATGTATATTGTTTTATTTAAACACGCCATCCATCTGCACTTAGCCAAACACTTCTTTCAAATTTAAAAGAACCCACATGACAGAAAAATGGGTGGACGATTTTTTTTTTTAAAAGAACTGCTTTGAGGTCTGAAATGAGCAAAATGTAGTCTTGAAAAATCTGTGCATTGGGCCCACAAGAGGTTCTTAAATGTGTAAGAAGGGGTCAGTCTAAATGCATTGGTGAGGGGTGGGGTGCATGACATAAAATGGATGTTGAGTGCCATTGATCGTGTCAACGAGTCGTAAGATAAAACAGCCAAATGAGCCGAACTTCGCACAAGTCTGCAGCATACCGTCGTGAAGTCAACTCGACCTGGTCTGCCCTAAGCCCTTATATGGGACTAAAAGCTTATTTAATACAGGGCTCGATTTACCGCATGGAATGCCGGAGATATCCCAGGCACTGAGAACTGTCATCCCCGGCTCTGCCTTAGCTAATTTCATACCCGCCGGGGATGAAACCATAGACATTTATCCCCGGTTCTGCAGAAATTTTTTGTCATCGCCGGCACTGGTTTTTTCTTAAATCGAGCACTGATTTAATATACTTTATTAGTTAATACTATAAAATATATGCCTATTATAACATCATTTAATATAAAATAAACCTCACGTTTCGGTCTGTTCATGTTTTAGAATGCAATCTATTTTTTTTTACACCATTGCTTTTGGGGAACTTATTTTTTAGACAGACATGTATATGTTACCGGCAAAGTGTGAAATGCCGGCATTCTATAGAATGCCTAGGCAATGTATAGAATGCCTGGTCGTTTTAGGCAAAGTATAAAATTTTTAAATTGTGCATACTTTCCCTAGGCATTCTATACAATGCCTAGGCATTGTATAGAATGACTAGTGTCGTTTTGGCAAAGTATAAAATTTTTAAATTGTGCATACTTTTCAATCGCGGTTTGCATCCTCGTGCATGTCTTCTGCAGAAATGGCGTCTCTTGCATTACTTCATCTCTGTCTATCTGCTCTTGTGTTGTTTGTATGTTCTGTATTCTTTTTTCGAGGTCTTCCTCTATTTCCATATCTTGTAAAACATCGTCAGGTAGGGACGACGTTGTGAGGCCTATTTTAGCTTTGCAGCCAAAGAGTGCTTCGTATGGTGATCTTTTAATCCCAGAATGAAAAGCTCTGTTCTTCATGAGTTGCACGAACCGTAACCCCCCACTCCAGCGGCCAGTTTTTCCATCTTGCATCTAAGCACACAACCTATTTTCGATGTCCTGGTTAGCTCTTTTGACTCTTCCCTGACTCCCCTGTGAGTGGCGCGGCTTACCATGAACGATCTTCAATTAAGCTGCTTACCACACTGTTTGCAAATTCTCTGCCGTTATCGGACTGTAGAATTGCTGGAGCACCAAGCAACGTAAATATATCTACAAGCTGGTAGGCTACTTCTTCTGCCCTCTTTGTCTTCAGAACCACGAACTTGGTGAGATGATCTTGATACACCATTATATATTTGTATTCCCCATCAGGATGGGATTGAAAGTGGATGAGATCGACCTGAAAAAACCATTGGCTTTACTACAATGCCTTTTTTGACGCCTTTTTGTTTTTTCTGGCAAGTTTCACAAAGGTTAACATACAGTTCAATATCATGAAGTGTAATGTTCTTGTATTTAGGTGATAGTTCTTTCAACATTCTGTCCCGTAATAGCCAAATGGGCCTTATGAAGTACGTCAAATAACTCGGAGTCCGCGACGTAAAACTAAATTGCGGTCACATCTTCTTTTTCCACCATCATGACATCACAGTGTTTCACCAGCCAATAGTTACATACTTTGCCGAACGGGAACTCGGCATTCTATAGAATGCCTAGGCAATGTATGAAATAGCAATTTATTTCATACTTTGCCTGAAAAATTCAGGCATTCTATACATTGCCAAGGCATTCTATAGAATGCCGGATTTCACACTTTGCCGGTAACATACACACAGTTTGACAAGCAGGCCATATGCTCCACAAAACCCATACATTTACATTTTTTTTCCTTCAAATGACATGTTTAGAGTAGCTCATAATTTGACAAAAATAAATGTAAAAAAAAAAATATCAAGTTTAAATTATTCCAACTATTGAATCAGTTGTTGTTGATTTTTACTTAATTTTTTTTTCCTACTTTTTAAATGTTTTTGTAAAGTTTGCATTTTGGTTCATTGTTTAAAAAAGAAGAGTAGTCTCCCGTTAGTAGACAATATTTATGTTTCCTAAAAGCGCGCTATTTATGATTGTGAATAGAAATGTTTAGCACATAGCTGCCATGTTGTCAAGTTTTTCGCCATATTTTGTGCGGTTTTTTGGGCTTGAACGAATTTGACGATAAATTAAGGCAGTGGGGTTTTGGCTACTTTTTATGTTTAGTTCTTTTTATATTTTAATAGAAACAGTATGTGAGTTAAGTGTGGCTCGCAATGAATCAATTTTTAAAAAATTATTATTAATTAATTATTTTTATCGCTGCATATTGATAAATTGAATGTGGCACGGCATTTTAAAATTTGCATTTTTTTTTTCGTTTTTACTATCTAATCAACCGGAGTGCGGCTATCATCGACCTGTGTGTCTGAAGTGGCTCACCTTATTTTAGCTAGTTTTACACCACTTTCTGCATTTGGTTTAAAAAAAATCAACAACAACAAAACCAATAATATTTTAATTAGGGCAACAGTAATAAAATGGTAAAATTATTTTTTTTAGAATTTCACGTAGTTGGTTTTATTTTCCTCGACTATGTAATAATTCATGTCAGCATAACATCTACTTCATAAATTCTACAATTAATATGCTATACAAATGGCAGGTAAACGCAGGCCCATAACGTGCGGGGGGGGTGCCGCTGCCCCCCCCCCGCGTTTTGTCTGACCCCATCTGCTTGTTTGCTCTACCTAGTAACATTTATTTCCTGCCCCCCTCCTATTGGCCTGGCCCCTGCTGTAGAATTTTTACCCTACGGGGCTGGGTAAACGGTGGCGTTGAGTGGGTCGGGCCCATTGAGCTCTATATACAGTGGATTCCGCTTAATTGGGACACCGCTTAATTGGGACAGTCGCTTATTTGGGACAAATCTCAAAAGGAACCAAACAAAGAAACCAAAAGTAAATTTGTATGTTTAATTGGGACAGCCGCTTAATTAATTGGGACAAAAAGCCTCGGTCCCTATGTGTACCGATTGAGCGGGGTCGACTGTATTTAACTAGAGCTCATTGGTCGGGCCTACTCAGGGTGCACGTAAACTGTCAACAAACATTGGGTCACTGAAACTTTCCCCTCCCCCACCCAGAGGTGTATATATTTAAGTACCGGTACAGCAGACGTCGACCATGGCCGGAGGATAAAACAAATGCCAAAATTCTATTCTGTGTGGGGATATTGCATCGGATTCATCCATATTCTATAGTTTATAAAGGGGATAAAATGATGAAAAGATTGAAGTTTTAAATTTCAAAGATTTTAATTACAAATTAAATATTCAGATAGGCCTACCTAGGTATAGTTGTATTTACGAACACAAGACGTCGGATAAATTTCCAGACCAATTTAGATTGATTTACATATTTCAAGTACGGCAGTTTGGCAATTATGTTATTTTAAATCTAATTTTATCTTCATTCTTAAAGGGGAAAAAAGTGATTAGAAACCTTGTTGATATAGAATTCGTGTGATATCCATGAAGGTTGCTTTTTTTTTTTCAACTTAGCACTGAGCACATTGTATGCCGACCCCAACGGCAGGAGAGAAAGTGCCGCGCGTGGCGGACCGCCACCATCGATTACACCATTTTCCACACAGACAATGCACCACTTCCCTCACAGACGACGAGAACAAAAAAAAAAAACAGACAAATCATTTATTAGCAGATCATAGGGTGTTGAAAAGTTTCACTGGATGAATAGAGAATTTGGTGGTTTTTCGGTCTCTTTTGATCTGATTAGTCAAAAGCATCTGGCAACTCTGTTATTTTTAAGAAAAATAATAAATAATCTAGCCATGGAGGAACTTGAGCGGTCAGTTAGATGTATTGTATCAAAATCAGATGTTAAGTTAGTATTTCTTTTCATTTATGTCATTATTAATATCTTGCATATCGTCTTTTTATTATTTTTCATTACTATGCTGTAATATACTGACATCACTATAACTTATTGTAAAAATCTATAAATTAGTATCTATAAGTTGAGTATAATACTATAAATATAGTTAGCCCAAGTGCCCGAAGTCTAGCCTTGGTAATGATTAGCCTGATCAGGCCAAAATGGATGAATGAATAAGGGCCTAGTAACAATCAGTTAAAATATAATAATAATTTAAATCAATTATATTAGTTAATTTAAAAATATGTAATAATTTACAGTTAACATTTTATATGATAAATATATATCATACTTCTTCATGACAATGATATTCATATTCAACATTGTCAAAAGTACTCTATAACATTCTATACTTATTGCTACACACACATATATATATACCTGTAAAAAGCATTTTATACTAGGTGTGGGTTAGGCTAGTCTGGCTTAAAATTAGGGATTGTCGGTTTTTAAAAACCGGCGGCGAAAAACCGATTTTTTGATGAAAGTCGAAGCATTCGACAACCGGATTTTTGGGTTTTAAAAGCCAGTTTTAGCTTAGAACTTAACAATTAGCAAAAATGTTGATACATTCCACTAAACTACTAAGAAATCTGGGAAACTGTGACCTTCCAATGAATTCCCTCCTCAGTCCGACGCATGTACATTGCCATTCATAGAAAGTAATTATTGAGTGTTACAAGAGAGTAGGCGTGACCAGTGGTTCAGAGGTAACTTGAGGGGGGGGAGGGTATATACACTTTGAGAGATTTATTACATCCATTGTTTCCTCAACATGGAAAGAGGGCTAAATTCAAGTTGTTTACTAATTCGAACAAGCGATGATTTTTCTAGCACACGAATTTAGTGTTGACTTGCGGGAAGAATACGAATTGAAATGGGGGGGGGGGAAGGGAAGGGGGTAAATACTCGGTATCTCCCTAGCTCATCACTAAACAATAGACAGAATAAGGCTTTTTTTTCAAGTTGACTAAATTTATGTTCGTCATCCAACACCTCCACCACCGCCAACCCCTCGAACCTAAACAAGGCAGGACCGTCGTACAGCCGCTGTAATGACTGGTGTAACTAATACATCTCAGGGATGGGAGGGGTAGGTGGGAAGATAATTGTATGGAGGGGCAAGGAATGAATTTAGATCAACAGTGGAGGAATTTTTTTTTTAAACAGGCACTCAATGTGGGTCCATAGAGGTGCAGAGATGTTTGTGTCACACACACACATATATATATATAAATATATATATATATGTATATAAATATATATATATATATAACGTTAGAATCTTAGACATAGGATGAGAGAGGGGGGGAAAGACAGAAAGTGAATATCATGAGTAGAAAGAGAACTTTAATATCTATAGACTATATATAAATAAGCTCTATACTGAGTTCTACATCACAACGGCTGATTTCAGAAGTGATCTGTGTGCGGCAAACCAAACCTCATGTCTTTTATTGTATAATATAAATGAAACACGAGGAAGAATTAAGTCTTATTCGTGACTGCCAAATAAAGTGGAACAGTTCAAATTTCATGATAGAAATATGCTTAGTTATAAAGCAATTTAAATATTTGTACCCAGTAGACAGTAGCAGTATTTTTACGGTCATAATGATAATTTTTTTCTTGTATTTATTGTTTCACTTAAAAATTGGTTGACATAATTACATTATACTTTATTCTTTATCAAACACGTTTATTAAATACGACATGCATTGAAAATAATTATTGCTAGAATGCTTTAAATATCCATTATTTCACTTATTTTATAGTAAAACCGAGAAATTGACCTTCGACAACCTGTTTTTTTAAAAGTCGGTTTTTGTACAAACCCTACTTAAAATGCTTCAGATAGCACTGAGTTTAGATGAGGCTAATGCATATGAAATTAAAATTTAATTACAGTTATTATGCTTAATGACAAAGTAATTTCCTGAGAGGTAATTAACACATTCAGACATTATTTGGCTGACTTATCCAACCAACCAGGGACGAGGCGTTAGTGTTGCCGGTCATAGTCATATTTATAGAAAATGCTATAAAATATTACTGTGTTTATTGAATATATTTAGCATAATCACTCATAATAAATAACTACAAGTTTAGATATATATATATAAAATTCATTTATATATAAATCATATATGTTGTCAGTTTAATAATTTATACAAATACATAAATCTATGATCATTTGTGCTTTGTATATATCATAAAAACATCAATAAATTTTTCTTTAAGAGTTATGACCGGCAACACTCACGCCTCGTCCCTGCAATCAACTAATTGAACATTGAGAGTAGATATTCTTTTTATTTTTTCTTATTTTATGTACATTAAAAAAAAACACACACACACAGAAAAAGACCATTGCTGTCGACACTTAGATGTTTTCAAAGATTTATAATGAAAGTAACTGAGGCAAAATTTATATTTTTGAAAACTGAGGCGTATGTAATTTTCCCATGAAAATTGAAGAGGATTAACGGCTTAGAAATTTGGACAGATGAAAAACAAAATTTCATTGAATGACATTTATTTTGCTGAAGAAAACTGTCAAAAAGTCTAAGTTTGCAGATTTTAAAATTAAATTCTCAAAGATGAATTCAGTCATACAGCAAATGATTTATTTGATTTCAGTTTATTCGTGTAATTAATTAATTTTGGTTTCCATCTAATTTTTTTTCCCCAAAAAGATTATGACTGCATAGTCATGGGTTTATATGAGAATAAAGATATATCAAGGGTAGTCGTGAGATCAATGAGGTCCTCAGCAATGTTCCTTCTAAGCTGAGCGCGTGAGCGATTGCTCATACGAATTCAAAGCGTCGCTCATACTACACGTATGATCGCTCACTCTGACGGACAACATCGCTTAAATCGCTCACCAATTTTGGCCTCACACAAAGTGTCGCTCAGAGACAAAATTTTTTGCTCACTTCATACCACACCTTAGAGGGAACATTGGTCCTCAGTATGGTTTTTACATAGTAAAAGAACAATAAAGAGCCACACCATAGTCAATTTAACAAAATTTAGTTTAAACAAACAATGATTCATTATGATACGCAGTACACTTAATAGGGTGCACAATGTGTTTCTGAGGCCACCAAGCAATCTGAATGATAACTTGTTTCCTTTCTCCAGTGTTGTAACAAAAAGAATGGTGAGAACGGAATACATGAAACAGCACAACCTGGTCTCCCTGAGCCCACGTCTAAAAACATCCATCAACCAAGTTCTCAATGCTATAGTCCAGGAACTCACAGCTCTCCTGGTATATTCATTTAACAATGATCCATTTTAATAACACTTTAAATCTAAATTAAACCTCTTTATTATTTTTTTAAATAATAATGTTTGTTCCTTTTACTGCGCTTTTATCCCTTATTTAAAGGTAAAATATAATTTTTGCGAGCTGCTCGTAATTCTTTCAATAAGTTACTACAAACCAAGTTTTAGAGGCTAACTGAAGACGGCTGCCATCATTTACAGTGTTTAATAATATTTCATATTACAGAAACAAGGACACAGCCTGGAGTCATTACAACTGAACAGCAATAGTGACAGATTCAGCAGTAGTGACAGATTCAGCGATTGTGACAGATTCAGCAATAGTGACAGATTCATCAAATCAGATAAAACAAAAGCTAGTTGTACAGCTAATATCAAACAGAAACATAAGACGGGTTTGAACTATAAAATGAAGAGCTCGGGAAAATGTGCTCCCAAAAAGGACCCATCTAAACTTTTATCAGCCGAAGAGGTGAGAGAAATTTTCTATATCTCCGATGAAAGCGAACACAGTATTGACCTATGTTATCCATCGAGATCAACAGCAGAGACAGAGAGCATTTCATCCGGTAACTGGGAAGAAGATATTGCCCTTTTGAGCCCAACTGACACAACACATAAATCTCTGAGAGAACCACATGAATTTAGTAGTGTGGTGCGTGAACAGAGACATTGTTCAGATCGTCTGGCTGAATGGGAAAAGAGTCATACAAACAATAATGAGGTCATTATGATTGAGTCTAGTCCGGAAGCTAACAATCGCAATAAAAGAGCTTGTAGAAGAAGTAGCCCAAGTAGAAACTGGCTGAGCATATTTTCTGAAACTAACGTAAGTTTAACAATTTCTGATGGCTCAGACGATGACCATTCATCAGTAGAGACGGCTCAATTATTTCCCAATAATCTTTTTAGAAATGAGCATAGCATGGAAATTGAGGAAGTCAGTTTTGATTCAGAGAAAGTGAAAAAGGTTTACTGCGGTGAGAGGTATGAACTGAATAAATTGTTTCGAAACAATTTGAATAAAACAAAAGTGACTAATGAAAGTCCACGTCTTTCTGAAAGAAAACGTAAAATCAACACGCTGGGTTTAAATGAAGATATTTATTTAGACAATGAAAGGAAGTTAAAATCTCGGCATCATGGCAGAAATCTGTGGGTGAAGATAAAAAATGTTCCAGTAAATACTGAGCAAATAGACAAAATAATAACACTGAATTAGTAAGTGTATAATGCAAAGTAAGTGAAATAATTCATTAGAGATGGCAAGTTCAGAACAGAAATGACAATATCCTCTTTTTTTAGAAGTTTTTTTCCTTCTATATTTAAAAAAAATGTGCTTGTTAACTTTTGTATTTCACTGCAAATATTAAGAGAGATAAAATGGTTTTAGATATGCATGAACGCACATTTAAATCCTGTTTGTAAATATGTATTTTTTTAATAGGTTAAAAAGAAATTTTAAGCGATTCCTTTTATTTTTAATAAGTTAAGTGATATTTCTGAGAATATGAGAGATTAAACATTCAAATGCAACAACATTAAGTCCATTAAGAAAACTATGGCGTATTTTAATAATATTGAATTTGTTGTGTACATCTGTCATTTTCATGATATTGTGACATGTTATGTGTGTATTTGAATTCTCTTTCATTTTATGACCCAATGTTTTGGTATTATTAGATTTAGAATGTTTTTTTCATGTTATATTGTTTCGTTATTGAAATTCTATGATAACTGTTGTGACAGCAGACACAATGATAATCTTTCTCTATGTTCCATAACAGAAAGAAATATATTCTGTTTTAAAAGTAAAGACCAATTAAATTATTATTATTTCTTAAAAGACAAATCTTTCTCATGTAATATTTTTTTTTCTCGTAACTGAATGACACCTTTGGATTTATATAGGCTAGTTCATGAGACACTTAATGGACACCTACTAAACTAAGTGGTCTTAGGGCTATTCATTTACACTGTTGACAGAGGGGGGGACTGTGAGAATACTGTTTCCCCCCACTTTTTAATTTTTTTGTAGGCACCATCCCACCTAAGCCTGTGAAATGTAAAAGAAAGTTCCTTTAGCTCTAACCGAGCCATCTGGGTAGATGAAGTGTAGAGTTTATCTGTGTGGTACATGTAGGGATTGTGTCCTCATGCCCAGCCGCCTTAACTTCCCCAACTTAGGTACTGGGGGGTGCTTGTACCAGGACCTGGAGATATTCATTTGGTTCTCACTGAGGATCGAACCCGGGACTCAAAAGGTCGACAGTCAAGTGATCTACACCATTCGGCTGTCCACCCCATGTAATGTATAGTACTGAGAGTTTTACAAAAAAATAGTGAAAATTGATCAATTAATACTTTTTGGTTTTAGAAAGAAGGTTGTAGTAATGAATAGATTGTAGAAAGAAGGTTGTAGTAATGAATAGGTCTTAGAAGGAAGGTTGTGTTGTAGTAATGAATAGGTTCTAGAAGGAAGGTTGTGTTGTAGTAATGAAAAGGTTTAAGAAGGAAGGTTGTGTTGTAGTAATGAATAGGTTTTAGAAGGAAGGTTGTAGTAATGAATAGATTGTAGAAAGACGGTTGTAGTAATGAATAGGTTTTAGGTACATTGATTAAAAGGCTTTAGGAAGGAATCCCCCTTACCGCCTCCCTGTTTGGCCCATTTGAACACATTGAATTAGATTACTATAATACTATTTACTAGATAATTGATGTTACCTTTATTGGTCCAGTAGTAGCTCATTATACAGTTGGTTTTACAATCATAGACCCACACACCACAATGACACCACCAGTCAACATACAGACACAGCAATTACCTGATGGTTGAAACCAGAGCAGTAGCCTGCTAGATTGGCGCCATGTACGAATTACATTTTTTGGTACCGTCCTCCCAATCTGATAAATGCAAAAAAAAATTATTACCGCTCACTTCCGGCGACCCTTCCTTGTTCTTGGCCCATGTACGGCCGTAAAAGCCGCAGTACACTTCTTAGGCTACTGATTGAAACCACCAATCAATATACAGACAGCAAAAAATGTACAGAAGCGTACCTAGGGTTGGGGAGGGTGGGGTCCAAATTCGAATGTCCCCGGGCCCAAGCTTGAGATGGGCCCCCCAAATTTTTTTAACATTAAATATTAAGTACATTATCTCGTCATGGTGTCGAATGTCAAAATGAAGGGGCCGCCAAAGAGGCTTAGCCTCCCGGGCCCCCTAATTCCCCAGCTTCGGCACTGAAAATTAACAAGTAGCTCATTTAATTGTTAGTCATATGCATATTAAATTGTACTAGTTTTAATGTAGCGAAACTCACATTAAAAAATCGCATACGTTATACAATAAATGTTTTAAAATAACCACAGCATACTGCACTATACATAGGTTCACTGTCATTGAACTAAAGTGAATTCCGCGTTACAGTGGACTAAGCAAACAGAAATTATAATGCCTACAGTTTGATGATGTATATGTTACCGTTACCTAGTTATTCCATGAAATAATTGATCGTGTCATATACATTTATTTCATTAATGGCTATTATGACCTATATTTTGTGTGAGTGAAGTGTCACATGATGTCCCCTATCGGCAAACAAACGGAGAAATTTTGCACACTTTTAATTATCAAAGATCACATAGACACCTCATGATGTATGTAATTCGGTGCGCTGAAAAAAAATGCGCAAGTCTCGGATGACGCAGTTCACAATTAAAAGTCACGTGATATTAAACATAAAACATTAAAATAGGAAACATTGAGTAAAGGTCTATATTTAAAAAAATATTATTTATCGTCAGAGTAAAACGTCATAAGGACATAAATGATAACGGTCAGTAGAATAATGTAAATTTATGAACATGATAATGACTTTAATGAACTATAGCCATAAAATGTAAACTTATGAACATGATAATGACTTAATGAACTATAGACATATAATGTAAACTTATGAACATGATAATGACTTTAATGAACTATAGGCATATAATGTAAACTTATGAGCATGATGACTTTAATGAACTACAGACATATAATGTAAACTTATGAACATGATAATGACTTGAATGAACTATAGGCATATAATGTAAACTTATGAACAAGATGACTTTAATGAACTATAGACATATAATGTAAACTTATGAACATGATAATGACTTTAATGAACTATAGGCATATAATGTAAACTTATGAACATGATAATGACTTTAATGAACTATAGGCATATAATGTAAACTTATGAACATGATAATGACTTAATGAACTATAGACATATAATGTAAACTTATGAACATGATAATGACTTAATGAACTATAGACATATAATGTAAACTTATGAACATGATAATGACTTAATGAACTATAGACATATAATGTAAACTTATGAACATGATAATGACTTAATGAACTATAGACATATAATGTAAACTTATGAACATGATAATGACTTTAATGAACTATAGGCATATAATGTTAACTTATGAACATGATAATGACTTTAATGAACTATAGACATATAATGTAAACTTATGAACATGATAATGACTTTAATGAACTATAGGCATATAATGTAAACTTATGAACATGATAATGACTTAATGAACTATAGACATATAATGTAAACGTATGAACATGATAATGACTTAATGAACTATAGACATATAATGTAAACTTATGAACATGATAATGACTTTAATGAACTATAGGCATATAATGTAAACTTATGAACATGATAATGACTTAATGAACTATAGACATATAATGTAAACTTATGAACATGATAATGACTTTAACGAACTAGAGGCATATAATGTAAACTTATGAACATGATAATGACTTTAATTAACTATAGACATAAATAAAACAATTATACTTCCCGCCGCTAACAAACTGGCGGTCCTACTGCAAAATGTTTGAAAAAGTAGGGTTCCTAAAGTCGAGGGCCCACTAAAAGAATGTCAGCGTATTGCATAACGAAATGTACAAGACTGGATTATTTTTTGGGTAGATGTTTTTATTCATCAACTAAAGCTACTGAACAATGTATGTCTGCCCGTCCGACTATATGTCTGTCTTCCTGAATTCTGGACGTAGGCCTACTCCAAAAAATGCAAAAATTCTATAAGATATGAATGGTATTGAATGGTTGTAATCAGCGTCATTCTAAGGTAACAGGGGGGCCCTGATAAGAGACTTAGATGTTATTTTAGTCCTAGGAAAAAGTATATCGGGCCCTTGAGCAGGGACTTTCAATGAGTTTTTTTTTCAGTACTAGGTATAGGTATGCGCGGGGGGGGGGGCAAGTATCATAATTAATAGGAGTTAATACCCGAAGGGCACGACCTTTACACTTCTAAATAGGTCAAGGCGGCCGAGGTGGTGGTAGGTGCCCGATTCGGCCACTCACTGGAATGGTTCTTGGTTGTTATAAAGAGAACATGTTTAAACCAGAATAATTCCGTTTTAAGAACTCCAGGTCAGGTGGAGACTTGCCGTAAACGTTGAGAAAGGGGTAGCCTTCTAATGTTTGTTTCTTAATGCAAAGCATAACTGTATTTGATACTGGATATTACCTGTAGTACTGACGACTGGCGGGTCTCAAACTATGTCGTTGTTGATCCTCAACGACTTCAGCATGATGACCACTGACCTGACGTGACCTGTGACCTGACCGACGTAAATACACCCTGAGCAGATGCGAGCTTATCTTGAGCCTTTGACAACGCTGTTCCCTCCAAACTTGTGTGTATGTGCACCAGCACAATACCCACCGAGCACACGCCCACAAATATTTAGAGAGCGCACAAAAAACTATTTCGTGTGGTCAACTTGTTCACCGCTATGTTGCGCAGAAGAATTTCGATTTAAAGCTGCGCACAACCAATATCTTTTGTCGCCCACAGCCTTCGAGAACTTAGAGTGAACCCGCCTGGTGTTACATATCGAAGTCTTTCTGATTCCTAAACTTACTGGTCGGTTGCTAAGTCAGGTTTACATATGAAAGATGTATCGGGCGCAACACCTACTGGAATATGTTTACGGATTGCGCATGCCCCTCTCCTCTACCCTGATGTCTTCCCTTTAAAGACGCCCATGTTACGAGATTTTATTTATATTCTCATGTTACCCCCCCCCAGAATGTCAGTATGACGACCTCTAAAAGACATCCATGGTCCCCCCTACCCCAGGATGATAAGCGCCACCCAGCCAGTGACCCGGAACTCCGCACACCTCCGTGGACAGCCAGAAATCTTTTGTGCCCAACCCTAGCCGCTCCCTCAACGGCGCCCTTGGGGACATCAGTGACGCAGGTGGCTCCAAGCCAACGGAAGTCAGGAGGCTAGCGACGATGTGAAGTAAGGCGTCAGAGATCTTTACATCCATGTCATCCAA
>JAGDYQ010000077.1:4087925-4118832 GCA_021962125.1 Bulinus truncatus | reverse complement strand
TATGCCGACCCCAACGGCAGGAGAAAAGTCCCGCGCGTGGCGGACCGCCACCATCGATTACACCATTTTCCACACAGACAATGCACCACTTCCCCTCACAGACGACGAGAACAAAAAAAAACAGACAAATCATTCATTAGCAGATCATAGGGTGTTGAAAAGTTTCACTGGATGAATAGAGAATTTGGTGGTTTTTCGGTCTCTTTTGATCTGATTAGTCAAAGCATCTGGCAACTCTGTTATTTTTAAGAAAAATAACAAATAATCTAGTCATGGAGGAACTTGAGCGGTCAGTTAGATGTATTGTATCAAAATCAGATGTTAAGTTAGTATTTCTTTTCATTTTGATGTCTTATTAATATCTTGCGCATAGTAGTCTTTTTATTATTTTTCATTACTATGCTGTAATATACTGACATCACTATAACTTATTGTAAAAATCTATAAATTAGCCTCTATAAGTTGAGTATAATACTAAATATAGATTAGCCCAAGTGCCCAGAAGTCTAGCACTTGAAGTAATGATTAGCCTGATCAGGCCAAAATGGATGAATGAATAAGGGCCTAGTAACAATGAGTTAAAACTATAATAATAATTTAAATCAATTATATTAGTTAATTTAAAAAATATGTAATAATTTACAGTTAACATTTTATATGATAAATATATATCATACTTCTTCATGACAATGATATTCATATTCAACATTGTCAAAAGTACTCTATAACATTCTATACTTATTGCTACACACACATATATATATATACCTGTAAAAAGCATTTTATACTAGGTGTGGGTTAGGCTAGTCTATTTTAAAATTAGGAATTTGTCGGTTTTTAAACCGGCGGCGAAAAACCGATTTTTGATGAAAGTCGAAGCATTCGACAACCGGATTTTTTGGGTTTTAAAAGCCAGTTTTAGCTTAGAACTTAACAATTAGCAAAAATGTTGATACATTCCACTAAACTACTAAGAAATCTGGGAAACTGTGACCTTCCAATGAATTCCCCTCCTGGGTCCGACGCATGTACATTGCCATTCATAGAAAGTAATTATTGAGTGTTACAAGAGAGTAGGCGTGACCAGTGGTTCAGGAGGTAACTTGAGGGGGGAGGGTACAGGCACTTTGAGAGATTTATTACATCCATTGTTTCCACCACAGGGAGGGCTAAATTCAAGTTGTTTACTAATTCGGGGGAACAAGCGATGATTTTTCTAGCA
Source organism: Bulinus truncatus (assembly GCA_021962125.1). Lineage (NCBI taxonomy): Eukaryota > Metazoa > Mollusca > Gastropoda > Planorbidae > Bulinus > Bulinus truncatus. Next base: position 4,117,610 of record JAGDYQ010000077.1, on the reverse strand, counting down.
CACGAATTTAGTGTTAATTTTATGGAAGAAATACGAATTGAAATGGGGGGGAAGGGAAGGGGTAAATACTGGTATCTCCCTAGCTCATCACTAAACAATAGACAGAATAAGGCTCTTTTTCAAGTTGACTAAATTTATGTTCGTCATCCAACACCTTCACCACCGCCAACCCATCGAACCTAAACAAGGCAGGACCGTCGTACAGCCGCTGTAATAACTGGTGTAACTAATACATCTCAGGGATGGAAGGGGGTAGGTGGGGAAGATAATTGTATGGAGGGGCAAGGAGTGAATTTAGATCAACAGTGGAGGAATTTTTTTTTAAACAGGGCACTCAATGTGGGTCCATAGAGGTGCAAGATGTTTGTGTCACACACACACATATACACATATATAAATATATATATATATGTATATAAATATATATATATATATAACGTTTAGAATCTTAGACATAGGATGAGAGAGAGGGAAAGACAGAAAGTGAATATCATGAGTAGAAAGAGAACTTTAATATCTATAGACTATGATATAAATAAGCTCTATACTGAGTTCTACATCACAACGGCTGATTTCAGAAGCGATCTGTGCGGTGGGCAAACCAAACCTCATGTCTTTTTATAGTATAATATAAACGAAACAGGAGGAAGAATTAAGTCTTATTCGTGACTGCCAAATAAAGTGGAACAGTTCAAATTTCATGATAGAAATATGCTTAGTTATAAAGCAATTTAAATGAATATATTTGTACCCAGTAGACAGTAGCAGTATTTTTACTGTCATAATGATAATTTTTTTCTTGTATTTATTGTTTCACTAAAAAATTGGTTGACATAATTACATTATACTTTATTCTTTATCAAAACACGTTTATTAAATACGCTACATGCATTGAAAATAATTATTGCTAGAATGCTTAAAATATCCATTATTTCACTTATTTTATAGTAAAAACCGAGAAATTGACCTTCGACAACCTGTTTTTTTTAAAAGTCGATTTTTGTACAAACCCTACTTAAAATGCTTCAGATAGCACTGAGTTTAGATGAGGCTAATGCATAGTGAAATTAAAATTTAATTACAGTTATTATGCTTAATGACAAAATAATTTCTTGAGAGGTAATTAACACATTCAAACATTATTTGGCTAACTTATCCAACCAAACCAGGGACGAGGCGTTAGTGCTGCCGGTCATAGTCATATTTATAGAAATGCTGTATAATATTACTGTGTTCATTGAATATATTTAGCATAATCACTTATAATGAAATAACTAACAAGTTTAGATATATATATATATAAAATTCATTTATGGATAAATCATATATGTTGTCAGTCTAATAATTTATACAAATACATAAATCTATGATCATTTGTGCTTTGTATATATCATAAAAACATCAATAATTTTTTTCTCTAAGTCTAAGAGTTATGACCGGCAACACTCACGCTCGTCCCTGCAATCAACTAATTGAACATTGAGAGTAGATATTCTTTTTATTTTTTCTTAGTTTATGTACATTAAAAAAAAAACACACACACACAGAAAAACACCATTGCTGGCGACACTTAGATGTTTTCAAAGATTTATAATGAAAGTAACTGAGGCACAATTTATATTTTTGAAAACTGAGGCATATGTAATTTTCCCAGGTAAATTGAAGAGGATTAACGGCTTAGAAATTTGGACAGATGAAAAAAAAAATTTCATTAAATGACATTTATTTTGCTGAAGAAAACTGTCAAAAAGTCTAAGTTTGCAGATTTTAAAATTAAATTCTCAAAGATGAATTCAGTCATACAGCAAATGATTTATTTGATTTCAGTTTATTCGTGTAATTAATTAATTTTGGTTTCCATCTAATTTTTTTCCCAAAAAGATTAGGTGACTGTATAGTCATGGGTTTATATAAGAATAAATATATATCAAGGGGTAGTCGTGAGATCAATGAGGTCCTCAGCAATATCCCTTCTAAGCTGAGCGCGTGAGCGACAGCTCACACGTAATTCAAAGTGGCCGCTCATACTTTCACGTATGATCGCTCACTCTGACGGACAAAATCGCGAAATCGCTTCACCAATTTTGGCCTCACACAAGTGTCGCTCAGAGACAAAATTAATTGCTCACTTCATACCACACCTTAGGAGGGAACATTGGTCCTCAGTATGGTTTTTTACATAGTAAAAGAACAATAAAGAGCCACACTTCATAGCCAGTTCTAACAAAATTTAGTTTAAACAAACAAACAATGATTCATTATGATACGCAGGTACACTTAATAGGGTGCAAAATGTGTTTCTGAGGCCACCAAGCAATCTGAATGATAACTTGTTTCCCTTCTCCAGTGTTGTAACAAAAAGAATGGTGAGAACGGAATACATGAAACAGCACAACCTGGTCTCCCTGAGCCCACGTCTAAAAACATCCATCAACCAAGTTCTCAATGCTATAGTCCAGGAACTCACAAAGCTCTCCTGGTATATTCATTTAACAATGATCCATTTTAATAGCACTTTTAAATCTAAATTAAACCTCTTTATTATTTTAAAGGAAGAATGATGTTTGTTCCTTTTTTACTCAGCTGTTATCCCTTATTTAAAGGTAAAATATAATTTTTGCGAGCCGTTCGTAATTCTTTCAATAAGTTACTACAAACTAAGTTTTAGAGGCTAACTAAAGACGACTACCATCATTTACAGTGTTTAATAATATTTCATCATATTCTTACAGAAACAAGGACACAGCCTGGAGTCATTACAACTGAACAGCAATAGTGACAGATTCAGCAATAGTGACAGATTCGCTAGTGACAGATTCAGCGATTGTAACAGATTAAGCAATAGTGACAGATTCATCAAATCAGATAAAACAAAAAGCTAGTTGTACAGCTAATATCAAACAGAAACATAAGACAGGTTTGAACTATAAAATGAAGAGCTCAGGAAAATGTGCTCCCAAAAAGAACCCATCTAAACTTTTATCGGCTGAAGAGGTGAGAGAAATTTTCTATATCTCCGATGAAAGCGAACACAGTATTGACCTATGTTATCCATCGAGATCAACAGCAGAGACAGAGAGCATTTCATCCGGTAACTGGGAAGAAGATATTGCCCTAGCACAGGCCCAACTGACACAACACATAAATCTCTGAGAGAACCAGATGAATTTAGTAGTGTGGTGCGTGAACAGAGACATTGTTCAGATCGTCTGGCTGAATGGGAAAAGAGTCATGCAAACAATAATGAGGTCATTATGATTGAGTCTAGTCCGGAAGCTAACAATCGCAATAAAAGAGCTTGTAGGAGAAGTAGCCCAAGTAGAAACTGGCTGAGCATATTTTCTGACACTAACATAAGTTTAACAATTTCTGATGGCTCAGACGATGACCATTCATCAGTAGAGACGGCTCAATTATTTCCCAATAATCTTTTTAGAAATGAACATAGCATGGAAATTGAGGGAAGTCAGTTTTGATTCAGAGAAAGTGAAAAAGGTTTACTGCGGTGAGAGGTATGAGCTGAATAAATTGTTTTCGAAACAATTTGAATAAAACAAAGTGACTAATGAAAGTCCACACGTCTTTCTGAAAGAAAACGTAAAATCAACACGCTGGGTTTAAATGAAGATGTTTATTTAGACAATGAAAGGAAGTTAAAATCTCGGCATCATGGCAGAAATCTGTGGGTGAAGATAAAAAATGTTCCAGTAAATACTGACCAAATAGACAAAATAATAACACTGACTAAGTAAGTGTATAATGCAAAGTAAGTAATAGCACTGACTAAGTACAGAGGTGTATAGTGCAAGTAGTGACAACTTTGACTAAGTAAGTGTATAATGCAAGTAATAACACTGACTAAGCAAGTGTATAATGCAAAGTAAATATTAACACTAAGTAAGTGTATAATGCAAAGTAAGTAATAACACTGACTGAGTGAGTGTATAATGTTAAAGTAAATAATAACTGACTGACTCAAGTGAGTGTATAATGCAAAGTAAATAATAAACACTGACTAAGTAAAGTGTATAATGCAAAGTAAGTGAAATAATTCATTAGAGATGGCAAGTTCAGAACAGAAATGACAATATCCTCTTTTTTAGAAGTTTTTTTTCCTTCTATATTTAAAAAAAATGTGCTTGTTCAACTTGTGTATTTCACTGCAAATATTGAGAGAGATAAAATGGTTTTAGATATGCATGAACGCACATTTAAATCCTGTTTGTAAATATGTATTTTTTTAATAGGTTAAAAGGAAATTTTAAATGATTCCTTTTATTTTTAATAAGCTAAGTGATATTTCTGAGAATATGAGAGATTAAACATTCAAATGCAACAACATTAAGTCCATTAAGAAAACTATGGCGTATTTTAATAATATTGAATTTGTTGTGTACATCTGTCATTTTCATGATATTAAGAGATGTTATGTGTGTATTGGAATTCTTTCATTTTATGACCCTATGTTTTGGTATTATTAGATTTAGAATGTTTTTTTTTCATGTTATATTGTTTCGTTATTGAAATTCTATGCTAACTGTTGTGACAGCAGACACAATGATAATCTTTCTCTATGTTCTATAACAGAAAGAAATATATTCTGTTTTAAAAGTAAAGACCAATTAAATTATAACTTTTTCTTAAAAGACAAATCTTTCTCATGTATTATTTTTTTTTTCGTAACTGAATGACACCTTTGGATTTATATAGGCTAGTTCATGAGACACTTAATGGACACCTACTAAACTGAATGGTCTTTGGGCTATTCATTTACACTGTTGACAGAGGGGGGGACTGTGAGAGTACTGTTTCCCCCCACTTTTTAATTTTTTTGTAGGCACCATCCCACCTAAGCCTGTGAAATGTAAAGGAAAGTTCCTTTAGCTCTAACCGAGCCATCTGAGTAGATGAAGTGTAGAGTTTATCTGTGTGGTGCATGTCGGGATTGTGTCCTCATGCCCAGCCGCCTTTACTTCCCCAACTTAGGTACTGGGGGGGGGGGGTGTGCTTGTACCAGGTTCTCACTGAGGAACGATCCCGGGACTCAAAAGGTCGACAGTCAACTGATCTACACCATTCGGCTGTCCACCCCATGTAATATATAGTACTGAGAGTTTTACAAAAAAATAGTGAAAATTGATCAATGAATACTTTTTCGTTTTAGAAAGAAGGTTGTGTTGTAGTAATGAATAGGTTTTCGAAGGAAGGTTGTGTTGTAGTAATGAATAGGTTTTAGAAGGAAGGTTGTGTTGTAGTAATGAATAGGCCTTAGAAGGAAGGTTGTGTTGTAGTAATGAATAGGTTTTCGAAGGAAGGTTGTGTTGGAGTAATGAATAGGTCTTAGAAGGAAGGTTGTGTTGTAGTAATGAATAGGTCTTAGAAGGAAGGTTGTGTTGTAGTAATGAATAGGTTTTCGAAGGAAGGTTGTGTTGAAGTAATGAATAGGTTTTAGAAGGAAGGTTGTATTGTAGTAATGAATAGGTTTTAGAAGGAAGGTTGTATTAATGAATAGATTGTAGAAAGACGGTTGTAGTAATGAATAGATTGTAGAAAGACGGTTGTAGTAATGAATATATTTAGGTACATTGATTAAAAGGCTTTAGGAAGGAATCCCCTTACCGCCTCCCTGTTTGGCCCATTTGAATACATGGAATTACATGTAGATTACTATAATACTATTTACTAGATAATTGATTTTACCTTTATTGGTCCAGTAGTAGCTCATTATACAGTTGCTTTTACAATCATAGACCCACACACCACAATGACACCACCAGTCAACATACAGACACAGCAATTACCTGATGGTTGAAACCAGAGCTGTAGCCTGCTAGATTGGCGCCATGTACGAATTACATTTTTTGGTACCGTCCTCCCAATCTGATAAGTGCAAAAAAAAATTTTATTACCACTCACTTCCGGCGACCCTTCCTTGTTCTTGGCCCATGTACGGCCGTAAAAGCCGCAGTACACTTCTTAGGCTATTGATTGAAACCACCAATCAATATACAGGCAGCAAAAAATTTACAGAAGCGTACCTAGGGTTGGGGAGGGTGGGGTCCAAATTCGAATGTCCTTCCTCCCGAGCCCAAGCTTGAGATGGGCCCCCCAATTTTTTTAACATTAAATATTAAGTACATTATCTCATGTCATGGTGTCGAATGTCAAAATGAAGGGGCCCCCAAAGAGGCTTAGCCCCCCGGGCCCCCTAATTCCACAGCTTCGGCACTGAAAATTAACAAGTAGCTCATTTAATTGTTAGTCATATGCATATTAAATTGTACCAGTTTTAATGTAGCGAAACTCACATTGAAAAATCGCATAAGTTATACAATAAATGTTTTAAAATAACCACAGCATACTGCACTATACATAGGTTCACTGTCATTGAACTTAAGTGAATTCCGCGTTACAGTGGACTAAGCAAACAGAAATTATAATGCCTACAGTTTGATGATGTATATGTTACCGTTACCTAGTTATCCCATGAAATAACTGATCGTGTCATATACATTTATTTCATTAATGGCTATTATGACCTATATTTTGTGTGAGTTGAAGTGCCACATGATGTCCCCTATCGGCAAACAAACGGAGAAATTTTGCACACTTTTAATTATCGAAGATCACATAGACACCTCATGATGTTTGTAATTCGGTGCGCTGAAAAAAATGCGCAAGTCTCGGATGACGCAGTTCACAATTAAAAGTCATGTGACATTAAACATAAAACATTAAAATAAGGAAACATTGAGTGAAGGTCTATATTTAAAAAAAATATTATTTATCCTCAGAGTAAAACGTCATAATAAGGACATAAATGATAACGGTCAGTAGAATAATGTAAACTTATGAACATGATAATGACTTTAATGAACTATAGACATATAATGTAAACTTATGAACATGATAATGACTTTAATGAACTATAGACATATAATGTAAACTTATGAACATAATAATGACTTAACGAACTAGAGGCATATAATGTAAACTTATGAACATGATAATGACTTTAATGAACTATAGACATATAATGTAAACTTATGAACATGATAATGACTTAACGAACTAGAGACATATAATGTAAACTTATGAACATGATAATGACTTTAATGAACTATAGACATATAATGTAAACTTATGAACATGATAATGACTTTAATGAACTATAGACATATAATGTAAACTTATGAACATAATAATGACTTAACGAACTAGAGGCATATAATGTAAACTTATGAACATGATAATGACTTTAATGAACTATAGACATATAATGTAAACTTATGAACATGATAATGACTTAACGAACTAGAGACATATAATGTAAACTTATGAACATGATAATGACTTTAATGAACTATAGACATATAATGTAAACTTATGAACATGATAATGACTTAACGAACTAGAGGCATATAATGTAAACTTATGAACATGATAATGACTTTAATGAACTATAGACATATAATGTAAACTTATGAACATGATAATGACTTAACGAACTAGAGGCATATAATGTAAACTTATGAACATGATAATGACTTTAATGAACTATAGACATATAATGTAAACTTATGAACATGATAATGACTTAATGAATTATAGACATATAATGTAAACTTATGAACATGATAATGACTTTAATGAACTATAGACATATAATGTAAACTTATGAACATGATAATGACTTTAATGAACTATAGACATATAATGTAAACTTATGAACATGATAATGACTTTAATGAACTATAGACATATAATGTAAACTTATGAACATGATAATGACTTTAATGAACTATAGACATAAATAAAACAATGATACCTCCCGCCGCTAACAAACTGGCGGTCCTGCTGCAAAATGTTTGAAAAAGTAGGGTTCCTAAAGTCTAGGGCCCACTACAACAATGTCAGCGTATTGCTTAACGAAATGTACAAGACTGCATTTTTTTTTTTTTTTGGGTAGATGTTTTCATTCATCAACTAAAGATACTGAACAGTGTCTGTCTGCCCGTCCGACTGTATGTCTGTCTTCCTGAATTCTGGACGTAGGCCTACTCCAAAAAATGGAAAAATTCTATAAGATATGAATGGTATTGAATGGTTGTAATCAGCGTCATTCTAAGATAACAGGGGGGGGGGGGGCTGATAAGAGACTTAGATGTTATTTTAGTCCTAGGAAAAAAGTACATCGGGCCCTTGAGCAGAGACTTTCAATGAATTTCTTTTCAGTACTAGGTATAGGTATGCGGGGGGGGGGGTCAAGTATCATAATTAATAGGAGTTAATACTTGAAGGGCACGACATTTACACTTCTAAATAGGTCAAGGCGGCCGAGGTGGTGGTAGGTGCCCGATTCGGCCACTCACTGGAATGGTTCTTGGTCGTTATAAAGAGAACATGTTTAAACCAGAATAATTCTGTTTTAAGAACTCAGGTGCATGGGCGTCGCTAGGAATTTTTCCGGGGGGGGGGGGCAAATAACATCTTTATGACATTTTTTTTAAATGTAAGGAGGGGAGCAAATGCCCCCTTCTTATATGACATTTTTTCAAAATGTAGGCAGTCTAATGTTTGTTTCTTAATGCAAAGCATAACTGTATTGTCTGATAGTGACCTGGATATTACCTGTAGTACAGATGACTGGCGGGTCTCAAACTATGTCGTTGTTGATCCTCAATGACTTCAGCATGATGACCAGTGACCTGACCTGACCTATGACCTGACGTGACCTGTGACCTGACCGACGTAAATACACCCTGAGCAGATGCGAGCTTATCTTGAGCCTTTGACAACGCTGTTCCCTCCAAACTTGTGTGCATGTGCGCCAGCACAATACCCACCGAGCACACGCCCACAAATATTTAGAGAGCGCACAATAAACTATTTCGTGTGGTCAACTTGTTCACCGCTATGTTGCGCAGAAGAATTTCGATTTAAAGCTGCGCACAACCAATATCTTTTATCGCACACAGCCTTCGAAAACTTAGAGTGAACACCGCCTGGTGTTACATAGTGAAGTCTTTCTGATTCTAAACACTGACCTCGGTTGCTAAGTCAGGTTTACATCAGAAAGATGTATCGGACGCAACACCTACTGGAATATGTTTACGGATTGCGCATGCCCCTCTCCTCTACACGATGTCTTCCCTTTAAAGACGCCCATGTTATGAGATTTTATTTATATTCTGATGTTACCCCCCCCCCCCCAGAATGTCAGTATGACGGCCTCTAAGACATCCATGGTCCCCCTACCCCAGGATGATAAGCGCCACCCAGCCAGTGACCCGGAACTACCGCACACCTCCGTGGACAGCCAGAAATCTTTTGTGCCCAACCCTAGCCGCTCCCTCAACGGCGCCCTTGGGGACATCAGTGACGCAGGTGGCTCCAAGCCAACGGAAGTCCAGGAGGCTAGCGACGATGTGAAGTACGGCGTCACAGTCTTTACATCCAGTCATCCAACTCTACCTACTTCCCGCCCATTCATCCAAATCTACCTACCTCACATCCATTCTTCCAAATCTACCTACCTCACATCCATTCATCCAAATCTACCTATCTCACATCCATTCATCCATATCTACCTATCTCACATCCATTCATCCATATCTACCTATCTCACATCCATTCATCCAAATCTACTTATCTCACATCCATTCATCCAAATCTACCTACCTCACATCCATTCATCCAAATCTACCTATCTCACATCCATTCATCCAAATCTACCTATCTCACATCCATTCATCCATATCTACCTACCTCACATCCATCCATCCAAATCTACTTATCTCACATCCATTCATCCAAATCTACCTACCTCACATCCATTCTTCCAAATCTACTTATCTCACATCCATTCATCCAAATCTACCTACCTCACATCCATTCATCCAAATCTACCTATCTCACATCCATTCATCCAAATCTACTTATCTCACATCCATTCATCCAAATCTACTTATCTCACATCCATTCATCCAAATCTACCTATCTCACATCCATTCATCCAAATCTACCTATCTCACATCCATTCATCCAAATCTACCTATCTCACATCCATTCATCCAAATCTACCTATCTCACATCCATTCATCCAAATCTACCTACCTCTGGCATCATTTACGATGTCTGGAGCAGCTCCAGACATCTTAAAATGATGCCCAATAATGAACACTTTGTTGTTTGGTTTATTTTTAAGTAAACATGCATACTTTGATCAATTCTTTAAGTTTACAGTAAATGTTATTGAATATTGCCGTATAAAGATTTAAACTTTACTTGAACGAATCGATGTCATGAAAAATCTTCAGCATGAACAGAATAGTGCAATATTAATAATAAAATTATACTGCACATTGCTTGTTAAATGGGACTTTATGGTTTTACATAGGTCACACTTACCATTATTAACAGTTAGAATTGTTTACTTTGTTTATTTATTTGAACTATCACGTGACAATTTACTCCCAGAAATCTCCATCGATGTCACGGAGTCTACGATTTCGCACTAGAAAACAACTAAATGAAGTCAAAGACATGGCTGCTACGTTACATTGACTGTCATTTTCAGTGAATTTTTTTGTCCTAAAATTTATATATATTGCCTATATAGCAAATCAGTTGAGCATGAAATGTTCCCCTCCCACCTCCATGTAGTAAAATGGAGTAAAATAATTGAATTGATTATCGAGTTGACTTTTTAAGTTTATGAGTTAAATTGTTGATTTTATTAATATCTTTTCATTATTTTGTCTGCGTTGTGAAGTTTATCTTTTGAAGAAATCTCGTCTGACCCGTGGCCGTTGGAGAGACTTTTCTCGGCTGTTTTATGGGTTGGGAAACGAGGCGATCATCCTTAGCCACAATTACAAAAGCATTCTTCCAGTAAAAATGTATTCATGGCGTCAAAGTTACTTACCTAGGAACAGTCCGAACATTTTCGCCGAAGTAGGCAGATCCATGAAGTAGGCAGATCCCTGAAGTAGGCAGATCCCTGAAGTAGGCAGATCCCTGAAGTAGGCAGATCCATGAAGTAGGCAGATCCCTGAAGTGCCGCCCCCAATCTTTAAAAACTTTAAAATAAAATAATAATATCTGAATTTAATATTTGATGATTTTTTTTTTAAATTAAAGACACACAAACTTTGGAACAAACAGAAGTACAAATAATACTTTCAAAATATCAAACAATAAAGCATGCAAGTTTAATATAACCTACAAAGTTTAAACAAAAAAAAAAATCTCGAATTTTTTCCCCTGCCAAATTTCAGATTGCTAGCAATGTTCAATGGCCAACATGGCTAACAATGTTCAATGGCCAACATTGCTGACAATGTTCAATGGCCAACATGGCTGACAATGTTCAATGGCCAACATGGCTAACAATGTTCAATGGCCAACATGGCTAACAATGTTCAATGGCCAACATGGCTAACAATGTTCAATGGCCAACATGGCTAACAATGTTCAATGGCCAACATGGCTAACAATGTTCAATGGCCAACATGGCTAACAATGTTCAATGGCCAACATTGCTGACAATGTTCAATGGCCAACATTGCTAACAATGTTCAATGGCCAAAATTGCTAAAATGTTCAATGGCCAACATGGCTGACAATGTTCAATGGCCAACATGGCTGACAATGTTCAATGGCCAACATGGCTGACAATGTTCAATGGCCAACATTGCTAACAATGTTCAATGGCCAACATTGCCGACAATGTTCAATGGCCAACATGGCTGACAATGTTCAATGGCCAACATTGCTGACAATGTTCAATGGCCAACATTGCTAACAATGTTCAATGGCCAACATTGCTGACAATGTTCAATGGCCAACATTGCTAACAATGTTCAATGGCCAACATTGCTGACAATGGTCAATGGCCAACATGGCCAACACATGTAACATGATCACAGAGGTAATGGACAAAAAAACACACTTATATAACACGTCAGATATTCAAATTCTAAAACGAGTTCGTACTCTAAGGTATTAATAAATTTAGCTCGCTTTCAGAGCTGTTCAGTTGGTTATTCGGCCCCTAAATTTTGAGACCGTAGACAGTTGCCAGCTTGCCTACCGCCTAGGGCCTGATATGAGCCCTGAGATATATCTGTAAGCACTGAGCTCAGTGTCTGTAAGTCTGTGTATAGTTCCCCCCACTCCACTCCCACCCCCAACTGAGATCGGCCCTCGGTGATGAAATAAGTAAATCCACAATAATATCAATGGAATACATTTCATTGTTTGATCTTAGTAAACTAACCTAAATGATTTCAGATTAACACTAGCACACAAACACACACACACACACTAGGGCGATCTTATGTTATTTGGGGCCCCGAGCCAAGAAGAAGATATTTGACCATTAAAAAGAAGATCCATAACTGCACAGATGTTTCGCTGGACCTTTACGAGATCGGAACCCAGAGCGGGCATACCCCCCCCCACTCACACAAATGCACAAACTTCACACAATGTTCTATACTTAATAGACTGTGATGGGTTAATAGAATATGTTTTAATGTTTCAAAGGGATTATATACTTTAAAAGTCATTATGTCTTTAGTGAAGAGGGTGGGATACCTGCATTGTACGTCTGACACATCTGTCTTGTACATATATGACATACCAGTATTGTGCATAAAACATGTCTGTCAATAACCTACCTAAATACACTCTGTCACATGCATCAGGTGAAGGAAGTTAATTATACAACATGGTCAAACAATGTTTTCCTTCTCAACACAAATGTTAATTAGCCGTATTCGTTAATGAAATCGTGAATTTAAAGCCAGCGGCGGCGTATGAAATATTTCCAGCCAGGAGTTTTGCTTTGTGCCAACGGGTGCAGTTAACAGGTACAAGCAGATGTAGTAGTGAATGAGTTAAGTTCCCTTTGCTCTAAAGGGCCATCATAACAGATGAAGTGTAGAATTCATTTGTTTCTGTAAGCTTGGCATATAAAGAAGTTGTGTGTTTAGCACAACGCCCAGTCGCCCATACTTCCCCAAAGCCAGGTACCCATTTAAAGCTGGGTGAACTTCAACCCATTTACACCAGGACCTGAGAGAACAATACCCTTGGTTCTCACCGAGGCTCGAACCCAGGTCAACAGTCGAGCATAAAAGCAGACCTAATGCAGGCTTATAAAAAATATAAGAGGCATTTTTTAAAAACTATCTTTTACTACTTGGACAATTCTTATAATCATATTCTGTAAACTATAATGTCAATAATTGATCATCAATTATCAGTTGCTGATGACTAATTATAAAAGAAAAATTCAAACAATAAACTTGGTTTCCAATGGAGTTGGTAAAGTAAATGGTAGCGAGTGTAAAGAGCCCTAATGTCCCCTATCTCCTCTAAAAGATCAATAACAAATAACCAATAACCAATAACCAATTAACAATTTAAAAAAAAAATAACAACGTTGGAAACTCGGTGCCCCTGACAAGTGGTCGATTCCCCACCCCCTCCACCCCACCTTACGACGGCCCTGAGAGATCAGGACAGCCCTTAAGACTATAGGTCCTAATGTAGAACATTCTATTTACACCTGAATGGTGCAAAATGTGAATACTTAACAAACTGGATACATTGAACGATTTTCCGGGGGGGGGGGGGGGGCTATTGTGAGGCATTGACCCTCTTGACTTAAAACCGGTCCTGCGTGGATATAACATCGCATCATAGGTCGCTGGTGAAATATAATTTCAAGTGATAAACGTCTGAACTCATTAAATGCCCATGTACTGAGATTTCCGCCACTGTATAGAGCTGACCCCGTGTGTTATTTGTATCAACTAACGTTGTGTCAACTGGCAGTCAATTAATCATGTCTGGACCGAGTGAGAAACATTTAATTGCCGAGTTCAGACAGTGAGATTCAAAGACGGAAGCTCTAATCATGTTCTTGTTATTCTCTGTCTTGACTCTTTTGTTGACATGTGCACACGCTGGTAACCATGGTTACTTTTTTTTTTTAGTTAAAATATAATGTATATATTGATTTATTTTATTTGCATAATTTCCTCATTTGGTTTTAAAAAAAAATATATTTGAATTATTTTGTTTTTCCGTTGATATTTACATTTTTTTTGCTATTAGCCTACTCATAACATCATTTTCATGGACGGACTTAGGATTAATCAATCAGTGCCATGCTATAGATATTTAAAAAAAATTAATCATACGTTTTCTTAGAAATGCCACATTCTTATCTCATTTTAAGCATTCTAAAGTGTACGTACGCAACGGTAACATTTAAATTATAGTTAAGGCGCCGTGTATCATGAACTAATTTTATTATTTAATGTGCCATAACAGTGGATACCACCACAAAAAAAAAAAAGCCGTGATTTTTTTTTTAATTTTTAAAAAATGTGTCAAAGAAAAAAAAAGAGAATATAAAATAATCCAAGGTACTAGAACATAATAGCAGGAAATAAACGAGTTTGCGTATCTACCATTAAATTTTATTTTCTTCAATGTTTTAGATTTTTCAAAAATGTGTGAAGTTCTGATTGCTGTTTTTAAGACGATGTATCTTTCTTTCATTACCTAATTGTTGGAAGGAACTATACAATGAAATTCTGCCGCATGGCGGATTTAACACCTCAGATAAACGTAGTTTGCCCATCTATTGTCATGAAACATTTAATTACACAAATCCGCTAGACATGATTTTGATGCTTTAATTTTGATTGAATGACGTCATTTGACCTGCAGGTCGTCCAGGTAGATATTATTCTCGCTGCTACCCTCAGCCCAGCACGTCCACTCATGGCTACCTGGTGACGGACATATACAACAGCCGGACAGTCAATGTGTCCAGCTTGACCTACGGGTCATTCAGCCTTGTAGTCAATGTGGCCACATACTGTCGTAAGTACCGGACCTTGGACATACAGGGAACATTGACCCACAGATAGACGGATTAGATTGACACACAGACTGATTAGATTGACACACAGATAGACTGATTAGATTGACACACAGATAGACGGATTAGATTGACACACAGATAGACGGATTAGATTGACCCACAGATAGACTGATTAGATTGACACACAGATAGACGGATTAGATTGACCCACAGATAGACGGATTAGATGAAGAAAGATAGATTGAAGAATGATACACAGAAGAATAAACAACAGATACGTAAATAGCTTAGATAGATAGATAGATAGATAGATAGATAGATAGATAGATAGATAGATAGATAGATAGATAGATAGATAGATAGATAGATAGATAGATAGATAGATAGATAGATAGATAGATAAACAGAAAGATTTGAGGACAGATACATATACACCGTAAACACAAATTCGTAGAGTATCTTCAATGCTCCTACTGCTGTCACGTCCTTATTTCAATCACAACGGAAGCTGTCGTTGTAAAAGAGGCAAAACGGGAAGCGATATGGACAAAGCGTGGGATTCAAACCCTAAGCTCAGAGGCGACTTTAGCTGTACGCCAAGCCTTGGGCCGAAAGTATAAGCCGTAACACATGTATTCTATCACGGGCCCCATTCAGGTGTCGAGTCTGAAGCGGTTGTCTTAGACCTCCACTACTAGGCCTAAAATAGACACCGATGGCAATACTCACAGTCGCTGTAGCGGCCCTAGGGGTAGGAACGGGCCCAGGCCCAGCGTTAAAATTTTTTATTACTGAACTGTAACGAAGTTCCATGCCCCTCATGTGACACTCGTACTAGGCCCCGCATATAACACTCACCATTGACCCCGCATATAACACTCACCATAGGCCCCGCATATAACACTCACCATAGGCCCCGGATATAACACTCACCATAGGCCCCGGATATAACACTCACCATAGGCCCCGGATATAACACTCACCATAGGCCCCGGATATAACACTCACCATAGGCCCCGCATATAACACTCACCATAGGCCCCGCATATAACACCATCTAAAACCATCTATCAACACCAGCAAGTTATGACAAGCGCAGTCAGTGAGAACTTGAATATTATTATCCATTTATTAAATATTAAATTGACTTAGGGCCTACATAATAATTATTATTTGCTGTGCTTTTGAAAGCAGATAGCGCGTTTTTCATCATTTTGAGAATTATTTAAAAAAAACAAAAAAAAAAAAACAACAAATAAACAAAAAAGTATCATGTATCTTTGCAAGTCATTTTAAGATTGAAGCGACTGTAAATTTATGATGAGTAATGGGTGGGGGGGGGAGTCCCATTGAATCGGCAAATATAATTTAATTAGAATAAAAGCGAAGAAATGATAAATGAAATAGGTTATTTAAATTTTGCATTTAAACTGGGTGAGAGAAATGACGCCAATTTACCATGTTCAAGACTGTTGTGATATCCAAACTGAAGTTTGAACTCTCGGTAAACAGCAGAAGAGGAGGTCAAAAAAATATTTTCAAAAATAAAAAAAAAATGAGGGGCTAGGGGTGTAGAAACTAAAGAAATACATGTACTACGTCTATGTCAGTGATGTCTTCTTAAAGTACTCAGCAATTAGAAACAGCAAACTATAAAATGACTAAATTGACCATAATATTTCAGAATAAACCGATATAATATAGGCTAATGTTTCATTTTCAAAGTTCTTATTTAATGTGGGTCAGTGACTGAATTTCTAGTTTTACCTTCAACAAAATTTGATCACTGGGTGACATATATGTAGTTAAAATATTTCATGTCAACGTTGAATGGACCTCTAGCAAGTGATTTGTGGCTATAGCTTTGCCATCAAAGGTTCAACCCATTTTTTGACTTTTGACTTTTGACTATCACCAGGTTTAACACGACACTATCTACAAATGAACCGTCTGTTGGAGGACATCCCCAATCTGACCATCCTGGCATTCCCGTGCGATCAGTTTGGCCATCAAGAGCCCGGGGTCAACAGTACAGAAATCTTACACGGTCTGAAGCATGTGCGTCCTGGGGGTGGGTTCGAACCCCACGAGCGCCTAATCATGTTGCTAAAAGGGGATGTCAATGGCAACAAGGAAGCTGAGCTGTACAAATATCTTAAGGTAGCGCACTGAACTTCAGAGTACGTAGTCTTAACGAAGCTCAGTTAGTTGCACAGTACAAATATCTTAAGGTAGCGCACTGAACACATAGTCTTAACGAAGCTCAATTAGCTGCACAGTACACATATCTCAAGGTAGCGCACTGAACTTCAGAGTACATAGTCTTAACGAAGCTCAATTAGTTGCACAGTACAAATATCTCAAGGTAGCGCACTGAAATTCAGAGTACATAGTCTTAACGAAGCTCAATTAGTTGCACAGTACACATATCTTAAGGTAGTGCACTGAACTTCAAAGTACATAGTCTTAACGAAGCTCAGTTAGTTGCACAGTACACATATCTTTAAAGGTAGCGCACTGAATTTCAGAGTACATAGTCTTAACGAAGCTCAATCAGTTGCACAGTACACATATCGTATTTTAGTTCATTCATCAGCCGATACCTGGGTAGTCCCAATTAATTTCAATGTGTACACGCCTTTATGTAACCTAATGCAATGTACATATTCATAAGTACATAATCACCAACCTGCAATGTAACCTATTGCAGTGTACATATTCATAAGTACACATTCACCAACCTGCCGATACATTCAATAGTTTACTGTGTTCACCCCAACCCTTTCTCTACATTTCCCAACAATCACCAGCTCCTGACATCTTTACATTTCCCAACAATCACCAGCTCCTGACATCTTTACATTTCCCAACAATCACCAGCTCCTGACATCTTCACATTCGTTGGATAGGCTCCGTCCAAGTAGCATAACTCGCTGTAGTGTCGCCCGTGCTGTGCTAAAATATACTTGAGTGGTGAAAAATGACGCCCCCTGCTGGTGGCAAAGTACCGTCCGGGACGGATCGCCCCCCCCCCCCCCCAGTTCCACCACTGTTCCGATCACTCCTGTGTGTGCCACCCCGACTGCTATGTACACACATTATAATATAGTTCATGGTAGCTCATTCCTTGAATCGCTGTCATTAAACATTTTTTTTTGTTGTTTAGCATTCATGCCCTCAACCATCATTGGCTATGTTCAAGTCACGTGAGAGTTTCTGGGATCCAATCAGAGTGAACGATATCAGCTGGAACTTTGAGAAGTTTCTGATCTCAGACAAAGGCGTCCCGCTATACCGCTTCCATCCCAATGTCCCACCGTCCAGCATTCAGCCCATCATCGATGTCCTCAACAAGCCAGGTGAGATCCCGGCCACTCACTTTGACCAGTTGACCACTTTGTTGAACCAGCTGGATGTAAACCTGGACGGTCAATATCGGCCTTAGTTAGATGAAATTTAAAACAATAGGCCTACTAATACGACGTACGTTTTATGCTAGTTGATAGGTAAATATGAGGAAAACAAATTCATTCTTTTGCTTTTTTATAAGTAAATTACATAATAAATCAATAAATACATATATTCAAACCGACTTCATGTGTTGCTCTACAGCCCAATGCAAATAAATAAATCAAATCAGATTCCACTCATCATTTTTATGTTTGGTCCCATAATCAAAGTTACAATATGAAATTCCTACATTTACTTAGATTTTTAAGCTATAATTGAATAAAAACATAGAATTACACAAAATAATGTATCCTGGTACTAAAAGAAAGCAACTTGCTATGAAAACAGAACTTTTGAAGATTAGACTTATAAGTCATTATGTTTGGATCAAGTAGGTCACACGGAGGCAGGCTTAGGTCAGTGGAGGCCCTAGGTGAAATAGAAAATACGGACCTCTAAAAAATAATATAAATGCCTTGTACATTTGAGTTTCCTGTGGCCCCTCACACACGTCTGCTGTTAAATCCGCCAGGTGCCATGAAAACCTGAGCCCTAGTTTTAATGTTTTCAAAAACATTTTTTTAGAAACTTTTGCATTAATTCTATTAGGATTTTGCTTAGGGGCACATGATGGGCCACCAATAGCAGTCAGTAGCCCCCTAACCTGTTTATCCCCTTATGACACATGATGGGCCACCAATAGCAGTCAGTAGCCCACTAACCTGTTTATCCCCTTATGACACATGATGGGCCACCAATAGCAGTCAGTAGCCCACTAACCTGTTTATGCCCTTATTTACCAAGCCTCAATAATAGACACACAAATAAAAAACGCTAACACAATGTGAAAGTCTTGTTATGCATTCAAAAAAAAGTTTAATGTAAATAGTTCACAATTAAATAAGCCTTGACTAAAGAGAAATGAATGTACACAAACATAATGAAGTCAGCTAAACAAGAAAACAACAACATAAACATTGCAAATGTGGAAATAAAAGAAACAAATCAATTTTCAAACAATTTGAACCCACCAAATGTTTAGAAATGACTGAGTACTTCCATCAACAAATTCAACACATTTATTCACATTGAATAACAGTCTCTAGCAGTAAAGAACATTTTGTCATCAGAGATGGTATTTCCATATTTAAAATGAAATAAACTATTAGATTTCATGGGGTGAAGGGATGCGATAGTGACCCCTCACCTCCCCCCCCCTCCCCCCAGGGACAGATTTTGAAAAAAAAAATGAGGAAGGACTTTGAAATGAAAGGGGGAGGGGGGGTTCACTAAGGAAGGAAAGAGGCTGTGGTGAAAATTTATGTTAGGCAAATATAGAAAAAACAGGTGCAGTGTTGAAGGTCTCCCACAGCTGAAATATAGGATTATCTCAATATAGGATTATCTGGATACAAATTACAACCTCATCATTCAGAATCATCAGATTATCCTGAATGTATTAAGTGTTAACATTAGACTTTTTAACATACATCAATTTATCAATGTCCAATATCAACAGCACATTTTTTTTCAATCTGTTATAAATCTACATAAATAAATATATAATGTGGTTACAGTGTACTAGATATTTTTCTAAATCAGTACATTAAAAAAAAAATCATTGATTAGAATAAGACTTGAATTACACTGGGGTCATATTTCATTTTATTAGGAGAAAATAATTTAAAAATAAATCAATCAGGTAACAACAGAAAAAACAAAACACTCATGTGACTGCAGGGGAGAGAATTTGTTTTTAATTCAGGCAGTCTCTGCTGTACATGTATTGGTCCGGTATCTTTGAAATATGTAAAAAGAATGGTTTTCATTTGATGCCATCTTTTTTAACAGTTTTAAAATTTATTATGGGAGAAAAAATTTTCTGAAGAGGATAATAAACAATAGCCATCCAATAGGGTTACAGCTCATTATTATAATTTGCCCCAACAGCTCTGATACATCTTTTCTAAAAAAAATAATCATTTCTAAAATATTTTCTTATCAATGTACATTCTATAGACTTCAAACAGAATGAAGTGAATAATTTAATATCAACAAATTATGCAGTCTTCAGTTACCAAATGGTACGTACATGATAAAGTTTATCTGTATTTTATTTTTAAAACTATATTAATAAAAGTTTATTTACAGATAAGGGCATAATACCTTATTAAAGATAGAATACACTGGGGTGAAAAAAATCCGGTATTAATTTGAAGATGAAGTTAACACAAGGGTATACGAGTTTACAGTTAGAAAGCGAGTTGAAGAAAATTTCGCGCTTAAACCTGAAAAGGCTGGTCACAGTTTAGCAAAACTAATCAACAAATTGCATGAAAAGAAAACAAATAATAAAGTGACAAAGTAGTTTTAGCTGAGCATCTATTTTTGAACCATTCTATCCATTTACTTGCAAGCAACATAACGAATCTACATTCACGACATGCATTGATCTAAACTCATATTTCTTAAAACTGAAAAATAAAAACAAAAAAAAAAAACATCTTATAATGAATTAGCATGGCATTTTTCATTTCAAGCAACCCAACTTCACAATATTTTATTACTTGAGATAATTTAATTGAAATAATTTATATAAATTTTTAATGAAACAAACAGATAATCTAGTGAACTTAAAATACACACACTAAATCACTTGACTAATCAACAGAATAAACTGACATTTATAGTTCCAGAAAAAAAACCCACTCCAGACTGACTCGCTAAATAACAAAATTTTTTTTTATAACTGACCCAGTTAAGTACAAAATCACAAGCAGTTTGTTCAACTTATTCCACTTAACCAATGTGAATTAGATTAAAAAACTAAAATTCTATGAATTACGGTTTGAAAACTGTAATGTGAAAAAAAGATGAGAAATTTATTATCTATAGATATTATTAAGTAGATCTTTTTACATTGGTTGACCTTAAATGTTCTCCAAAAAGACAAAACAACAGAAACTTGATGATTTTTGTTTGATGGTGAGGCAGCGAAAAGAAATTTGTTAGTGATTAATTTGGATTCACTAAGACTGGATGTGGCACAAAACACTATTTCATTTAAATAACATGACACTTATCTGAAAATTATGTAAAGCATTAATGAGATTTTGAAAACTAGCATAAGAATATATAAAAAAATAAATAGCTGTTCTGATAACAGTAGTCATATAGAATTTTTTAAAATTGTTTTCATTAAAACTACCAAAACTGAAAAATCTGCTGAGCCTCATAAGAACAAAATAGTGCAATAAATAATTTAAATTAAATACATTATTTTTTTATAAATCAAGCATTGTGGATTGATGCAAAAATTGTAAAATTAATTTTTTAGCTCTAAAAAATACAAAAACAAAAAAACCAAGCGACAATCAAAAGATCTAGCCACTTGTTTGACTTTTCCAAAGACCATAATGTCATGCCGAATCCAGTCTTAAAAATGGAAGTTAATATTTATCATTTCTATCTTTTGATCAAAACTGTAGTGACAGAGTCTCATAGGAACTATAACATAGAAGACAAACTGAATTATAATGACTTGTAGTTTGTAAATATTGTAAAACAGACAGAAATATAATTTTTACTAGATTAATAAGCGCTGAAAACTGACAAGCAGATGTTTTTAAACAGAAGTTGGACAACAAAATTAAACTGATTCTTTAATAGCATATATACATGTTGTCTTATGGCATATCTAAGAAAATATATAAAAATAATCCCAAGAAATTTATAAGTGACTAAGAGTGATTGCTGAATATATTATTATAGAGCCGGTGTATTCTAGCAAACATATTGCCCAACGGTCACAAACATAAATAATTCAAAATAAATGCAATTCTAAATAATATCAATACTTAGAAAGATAAGACAAAAAAAAGTTGATTAACCAGACCAGCCACCCTCATAAATATGTTCTTATTCCGTTAAACTGCCCTGGCTTTTATGTAGGATGATACACATTTTATCATTCAATAATCTTGTATAATATATATATATACAACAAAAAAAAAATTACAATTGATTGTAATACAGCGTAAATCATCTTATTACAAAAAAGAATGCCAAAAAAAAAGTCTGACAATAAATAAATACAACGTAACTGTGTGTATAAATTTAGTACAAACTGTGTGTATAACATTAGTACAAGAAATGAGTTTAAAAAGGCCTCAGCATTGACGTAAGCAACAGCGTTCTACAGCAGCTGCATCTGTGTCCATATATATATTATCTGTGTACAAAAACACAATGACAAATTAGTAACAAAAAATATTTCCTACATCATCTAAGCTGATGATATAAAAAAATCAGCACATTGATTCTGGATAGAAAATTAAAAATCTTCTTGGAAAGTAACTCAAGCTAAGGGGGGGGGGTCCCATCAACTAAAATGATGAGTTGTGAAGGTTGTCATTTGAAGAGCTTGAACCTCGGTCGATGTGTGACCTTCATGAAGCTAACTCTTGGCAGTCGAAAGCGGGTCATCATCTTCTCTGGAAAACAAGAAGAAAAATTCTGGATATTACAAGAAAATAAAGGGAAAGATCACTCACTGTGAAAAACTTAGTTTCAGCATTAGCCAATAGTGAACGAATTGAGTTTTTTTAAATTATTTCTCAAACTATTCAGTATACAAAAATAAAATTAAAAAAAAAAAAGTTACAAATACTGACAAATGCTGATGTCTCTAATATAAACTGTTAAAGTATTTAACATTGAAATGCCTGTACTGATTGGTCTGTTTTCAGAATCAATCCAATGAGCTCTGATCGAAAAGTATTTATAAACCAGACTAATTTTATTTTATTTTTACAAAAAGTTGTATAGATACTATAAAGATAAGTCTATAGATACTATATAGATATGTCTATAGATACTATAAAGATATGTCTCTAGATACTATATAGATCTATAGATATAGACACAGATATTCACTTTTTTGTTTTGTCAAACAGCCAAGAGTATTTCAGTATTGTTTTTTTTTCTGTTCGTTAATATTTTTTTAAAAAACTACACGGGTCAATAACAGGAACCTGGGTTGAAAATAAGTGATAAACAATCTGGGTCAGTTAGAGAATAACTGTTACACATACAGTCCAACACCTACCTGATAATGATTATAAACATCTTAAATGACATACACTACAAATAGATGACAAGAAAAAATAAAAATATGATAACATAAAGATGATGAAATGTGATCACAGAATTAAGATGACATGAAGATGATGAAATGTGATCACAGAATTAAGATGACATGAAGATGACATACAAAGCATTAAAATAAAATAAAATAAAAACCAAAGTTATGATAAAAACACTCAAAGTTCTTTGATCTTGTCAATCTAGTGACATGTTAAGAGCCAACACACAACATTCTTTTATAATACTAAACATCAGTGGCATAACTTGTTAGGAGCAGAATTATCACCACTTTGTTTTTTTATGGCATGGGACGTGACCAATACTAGTTATGCTACTGCACAACATAAAACCATTAATTATTATTACACTTATTATTATACAAATGTCAGGATTTTTTTTTTCAAACTAATAAAAAGATCTTATTTGGCAAATAGTTTATTAGCAAGATTAAAAATCCAATGAAAATCAGTAAATTAAAAATCAAGTAAGACATATAAAAAATGAATGGAACTCTCATCTAGCATGCAATTCTGTAGCGAGCATCTGGTGACAAATGTATTCATTCATTCACAGTGGCAGCTAAAGACTTAAATAAACATTCCTCAGAATACCCTCGATAAAACAAACTCTGGTGCATTTCAATTAAAAATTAGCATATCAACTGAATTATAACAAAAAGATTTAGCAGAGAAAACTAAATTTTAGACAAAATAAAACAAACAGATAACAAGATCATTCATGCAAACAGACATAACTAATGTAATATATTAGTTGATGTAATATATTAGTTAACAAACTACACATTTTTTGTTAAGAAACTGAGCTCAAACTGCTGCACGGTAGCAAATTTCAGCAACAAAGTAGCTGATCAAAATGTGCATGAATGTAATCTCTGCACAGCATGCTTTCTGCTAGGATAATAAAAGTATTGATGAGAACTAATTTTTAAATGAATGCTGAAATGTCAACAACTAGAATAAAATAAAAAACAAACAACAAACAGGTATAAGCAATCAACACAAAAATGTAAAAAATCTGGCCATGCTAGTGAAAACCTTACAACTCACATCTGACCGGTCGCAGCTGGAGTCCAAAGGAGCCGTATCGTCGGTAATCAGTTCTCCAAACTAATAACAACAACAGCAATGACTTATGGGCAGGATAATATGGCAAATAATGTTTGGGGATAAGGTAAGTGTCCACAAACATCACAGGTATAAGACAGGGTCATGTAAAATAAAGTAACAGCACTGACATGGTGTCTAGAAGAAATACTGATGTACCAGCTCTAAGTGAGCATACATATTAAATGGGTTGTCAGGTTGATGGCATTGAATACTCAGCCTTGGTTATCAATACTCTTTACTGCATGTGCTACTTTGAAATGTGTAGAAACAGATTAAAATTGCACTCAAAACAAGGAAAGAACTAGTCATAAACACCATACACATTGATCATATGCATCTCCACTCATGTAACCTTTATAAAAATATTTGTCCAATTAGATAACCACGACCTCATTGTATATTTAATAAGAAAGACCCTCCCCCTCCCCCGCCTCTACCCGGTGGTGTTTTAGAAGTCTTCTAGCTAACAGCCAGGTTTTATATCTTGAAAAAAATCGTTCCGAGTGAAAGAAAAAAATCTTTTTCCACTAGATAACTAAGCTCTTTAATTAAGTAATGCAATTTAGTGAGTACACCAACAGGGAGAACACAATTCAATGAACACTCAGTGTTACAAAAATACCAAAACAAATATATGTAAATATATGTAGATATATAAATGTATGTATGAAAATGAGAGGGTAAAAGTAAAACTCAAAAAAATTAATCAAAAGCAAGTGCTCAATAATCTTCATTTAAAGTTTGGTAAAAGATAAACGAGAATACATCAAACATATTTAATTTTAAAATAATAATTGATAATTGGAAATTCCCAATTTCAGCTGGTCTGTATGAAAGTGAGACCCGGTGAAGGAAACAATTTCAGCACAGACTCCTAGCCAGTGAGTTTATCAGTTCCTATGCTAACATTTCATTTGCAAATATAATTTTTCTAGCTAATTCCTGAAAAACTCTGCACAACACTCAATTCAGTGTAAAAGAGGTTGTCAAGTTCAGGGTAGGGGAAGACAGACAATGTACCTGTTATACATGACAGAATATTTTCAGAAGAATTTCATGTGTAGAAAATATGAATAGAACTCAACATTATCGAACATCTTGTGTATGCTGCTGCAATCAATAAATGCAAATGTTTAATTATTAAATATTAAGACAATGAAGAAAAAAATAATTTGATTCTAACCTCATTGACTTCCCATCCTTCAGCCTCCCCAGCCATGGTGTAGTGGCGTTTCCTCAGTTCACCCAACTTCCTTCTCTCCTTCTCCAAGCCAATCTCCAGCTCCATGACCTTCACCTGAAGAAATAACCAGTGAATGTGAAAACAATCTTTAAAAAAAAAACAACAGTTAAGTGAAATAGATGTTTAGATCAAGACAAGAGTGAAATAATAAATCTTTTCTTTGAGCAAAAACTAAATGTTGATAAGAAAATTCTACAAAGAATTTAATGTATTATTTATACAGGAAGGAACTAATAATTAATGTCCACCATCATTCAATTAAAGCCAAGAGTTGTCTAACCTGGCAGTCCATTTCCAGCTTTTTCGTGTGATGTAATGATAAACTGGAGAAGTCCATTAGGTCTAAGAAGAAATATAATTTTTCTGATTAGTAAAATCTTTTAAAAATATAACACACTTTCCAAAAGGTATCCAAGAAAATATCAATAATTGTAAATACTCCTAATAAATGCACAGTTTGGTTATACCATTTTAAAAATTATTTTGATTTGACATTCCATTAATTAGTGTTTTGTCAAAATATTATCAAAAGTTGTGAAATGTACATTGTTTTTTAAAATTGTACTTTTTGTGCATCACCAAATTAAAATGTCTCGCCCAAAAAAAAATATTAACATTTTCAAAGTGACAATATTTCATCTATTTTAGCAAAGTTTGAACATAATTAACCACTTCTTAACATAGACATTTGTCATGACAGCTTTAAAAAAAAACAAATTCCTCTCAGCCAGCAATTAAACTCAGCTGAAAATGTTTTTTACCACAATAGCTAAACGTAAGAGTCAGAGAAATAAACTGAGACGCCACAGATAAACTGACATGTCACAGCAAGCTTTTTAAAGACGTTAACTAGACACATGTAGTTAAATTTGGAAGCAAAATTATTAAACGTAAACATCAATTTAGAAAAAAAACAACAGACTAGTTACACGCATACTTAATTACAAGCAGAAACAAAAGTGATTCGATCCCTCCCGTCTATTACTTCTAAAAACAAAAAAAAAAAGAACAATGCAATGTAATTTACTCTGATCCTCTATAATAGTAGCAGCCGTTTTAGCTGAGGCTACAACATTTCCTGTGGCCTGGTTCACTCCCTTGGAGGCTGCAGATAATTCACCCAGCAATTTGCTTTCTCTTGAAGCTTTGACCTTGGATGCCACGACAAGCTGGGCCGTGCTGGCAGCTATTTCATGGGCGCAGGCCATGATCTCCTCAAATTTGCCTTTACCACTGACAACTTTATCTGCAGTATCCCTGTAAACATTTACACAACAATAGTTTGTGAACATTGAAAAAATTCTATTCAAGAAAGCCAACAAGCATTGAAACAATCTAATCAATCTGAATAAGAGGTAAGAATAATGAAGATGGCTAATTTCTTGCATAAATGTGGAAGAAAAAATAAGTGAACAAAAGATGTTAAAAACAATGCATGGCTTTTTTTTAAGGCAAAGAAAATTTTCATAAATATAACTGGAGTGTTCTTTATTCTATCGTACTTTACTCGTTATATTTGATCCACAATAGAGCACAAGTGTACAGCTGTACATTACAATCATCATAAATAAACACTAGGTTCTTTTATTTTTTTTTGCTTTTTTTCTTCGTGCAATAATTTCTTTATATTAGGATTTTTATATTAAGTGTTTAAAGGTGGCTTAGTTGACAGCCACATGTTCATTTCACTAAGTAACAGAGCTTTTGTCCTTTTCCATAAAATATTATTACATAGGATGGCATTAAAAAGAAAATACCAAATAATTTTTTTTACAACTTTGCTTTCATGACCAGGACATCAAAAACTATAAAAATGTCTCACATTAGTTAAAAAAACAAAGACTGTTTAGCTTCCTATTCAGTAACAAAATGTCATAGAAAACTGACATGATTGAACATTACTGTACGAGCCAAGATATTCAACTAAAAAGTGTGTTAGCTATCTAGATTAATGATTCTACTGTAAGTGACTTTCTTTTAAAAGTCCCCAAAGGTAATCTCCGTATTGTTTTCATTGTACTGTCTATGGTATCGATGATTAAACTGCAGTACATCATGATGACAGCGCCTCTGAAAATGCCCCATATTCTTAATAAGCCTGTCAAGGTGGGCATCAAGCACCTGAACTGTAAGGGACATCCTGTACCCCATTCTTGGTATGGCAAGTAAACCTCACATCACTGAAGGTATCACACAGCTACAGTTAAACCTCATACCACTGCAAGCAGGTAAACCTCTGCAGGTAAACCTCACCACTGCAGGTAAACCTCACACCACTTGGTAAACCTCACACCACTGAAAAACCTCACACCACTTCAAGAAAAAGATGCCAAGACACTTTCTCTGTGAATAGCTGAGGAAATTCTACAGACTCCATCACATTCTTTATCGAGGACCAACAAAATTGTCAGCTTAGATCTCGGCCTCAGATATCTTTGATCTTGGCCTCAGATATCTTTGATCGATAGCTTTGAACTTGGCATCATCTCTGGGAAGATATTTTGGAGGTATGTTAAAAGCTGGAGACTCTACCTAGTCCAGCAAAAAAAACTTTCTTAAATCCTACTTGATACTGAGAGGCCATCAGCACCTTGTGTAAACCCTAACTGTCGCTAACATTTTATATTTCTCTTTAAGAAAATTCTGTACTTAGAGGCCAGTCCCTCTGGCAGTAACATCCCAACTATGAGTCAAATAATTCAGCATCTCCAACAAAGTCTTGACATCGTTATATGCCTCCTTCAAGTGCGATGGAGTGAGCCAAAGGAACAGACTGACACTTGTTCCCATTATGCAGTAGCACAGCCTTCAAAATTCTACAATGGCTATCTATAAGAAATTCCCACTCTTGAGGGTTAAAGACACAAAGCCATTTGTATCACAGCATTGAGAGAAACTATGCATCCCATATCTCTCATCAAGTTCCCTGAGATCCTTTGATTGTGGTAGGATCTCCTCCCATTTGTCAGCTAATAACACTTTAGACTGGAGCTGATACAGTGCACAATATAAATGTTTACAACATAAGCAGAAGTGCTTAGGTAAACATGCAGACGTCCAGAATACTCTACCTACCTCTAGTCATGGCTATCATAATCTAGATGAAGATGTTCTAGGAACAGTCTAGAAAATATTCAACTGAGATCTAGACATGATGCTTGTTAATCATGATACATATTATTTCATAATATCGATTCCCCTGATACCAAAAGCAAAGTTTATGACTTCAAATTAGGGTTTAATATTCTTTTCAGATATAAACAATCCGAAAAAACATTCTTAAAACAAAGACAAAATTTGTTACACTGTTAAATTTCAACAGATATATTGAGGAATTCAGCTTAAGTGTATATAGAATATATATAAATAATATTAGCATAAAATCATAAATTCTTAGAGTGGGCTAGACTGTAACAACAACACATGATGACCGTAACAACAACACATGATGACTGTAACAACAACACATATTGACTGGGTAACACCAACGACATGATGACTAACAACACATGATGACTTCAATAACACATGACGACTCGTAACAATAATATATGATGACTTCAACAACACATGATGACTGGGTAAAACAACAAATATATGACATCACTGTAACTAACACATGATGACTAAATAACAATACATGATGACTGTAACAACAACATATGATGATTCTGTAACAACAACACATGCTGACTGTAACAACAACATTGATGATGGACTTCCAACAACACATGATGAATCGCAACAACACATGATGACTGCTAACAACGCATGACGACTGTAACAATGCAATATATGATGACTGGCCAACAACA
>JAGDYQ010000077.1:4048195-4087425 GCA_021962125.1 Bulinus truncatus | reverse complement strand
AGATAAGACAAAAAAAAGTTGATTAACCAGACCAGCCACCCTCATAAATATGTTCTTATTCCGTTAAACTGCCCTGGCTTTTATGTAGGATGATACACATTTTATCATTCAATAATCTTGTATAATATATATATATATATATATATATATATACAGCAAAAAAAAAAATTACAATTGATTGTAATACAGTGTAAATCATCTTATTACAAAAAAGAATGCCAAAAAAAAAAAATCTGACAATAAATAAATACAACGTAACTGTGTGTATAACATTAGTACAAACTGTGTGTATAACATTAGTACAAGAAATGAGTTTAAAAAGGCCTCAGCATTGACATAAGCAACAGCGTTCTACAGCAGCTGCATCTGTGTCCATATATATATTATCTGTGTACAAAAACACAATGACAAATTAGTAACAAAAAATATTTCCTACATCATCTCAGCTGATGATAGAAAAAAATCAGCCCATTGATTCTGGATAGAAAATTAAAAATCTTCTTGGAAAGTAGCTCAAACTAAGGGGGGGGGGGGGGTCCCCATCAACTAAAATGATGAGTTGTGAAGGTTGTCATTTGAAGAGCTTGAACCTCGGTCGATGTGTGACCTTCATGAAGCTAACTCTTGGCAGTCGAAAGCGGGTCATCATCTTCTCTGGAAAACAAGAAGAAAAATTCTGGATATTACAAGAAAATAAGGGGAAAGATCACTCACTGTGAAAAACTTAGTTTCAGCATTAGCCAATAGTGAACGAATTGAGTTTTTTTAAATTATTTCTCAAACTATTCACAGTATACAAAAATAAAATTGAAAAAAAAAAAGTTACAAATACTGACAAATGCTGATGTCTCTAATATAAACTGTTAAAGTATTTAACATTGAAATGCCTGTACTGATTGGTCTGTTTTCAGAATCAATCCAATGAGCTCTGATCGAAAAGTATTTATAAACCAGACTAATTTGATTTTATTTTTACAAATAGTTGTATAGATACTATAAAGATAAGACTATAGATACTATATAGATATGTCTATAGATACTATAAAGATATGTCTCTAGATACTATATAGATCTATAGATATAGACACAGATATTCACTTTTTTGTTTTGTCAAACAGCCACAAGTATTTCAGTATTGTTTTTTTTTTCTGTTAGTTAATATTTTATTTTAAAACTACACAGGTCAATAACAGGAACCTGGGTTGAAAATAAGTGATAAACAATCTGGGTCAGTTAGAGAATAACTGTTACACATACAGTCCAACACCTACCTGATAATGATTATAAACATCTTAAATGACATACAATACAAATAGATGACAAGAAAAAATAAAAATATGATGACATAAAGATGATGAAATGTGATCACAGAATTAAGATGATATGAAGATGATGAAATGTGATCACAGAATTAAGATGATATGAAGATGACATACAAAGCATTAAATTAAAAAATAAAATAAAAACCAAAGTTATGATAAAAACACTCAAAGTTCTTTGGTCTTGTCAATCTAGTGACATGTTAAGAGCCAACACACAACATTCTTTCATAATACTAAACATCAGTGGCATAACTTGTTAGGAGCAGAATTATCACCACTTTGTTTTTTTATGGCATGGGACGCTACCAATACTAGTTATGCTACTGCACAACATAAAACCATTAATTATTATTACACTTATTATTATACAAATGTCAGGATTTTTTTTTTCAAACTAATAAAAAGATCTTATTTGTCAAATAGTTTATTAGCAAGATTAAAAATCCAATGAAAATCAGTAAATTAAAAATCAAGTAAGACATATAAAAAATGAATGGAACTCTCATCTAGCATGCAAGTCTGTAGCGAGCATCTGGTGACAAATGTATTCATTCATTCACAGTGGCAGCTAAAGACTTAAATAAACATTCCACAGAATACCCTCAATAAAACAAACTCTGGTGCATTTTCAATTAAAAATTAGCATATCAACTGAATTATAACAAAAAGATTTAGCAGAGAAAACTAAATTTTAGACAAAATAAAACAAACAGATAACAAGATCATTCATGCAAACAGACATAACTAATATAATATATTAGTTGATGTAATATATTAGTTAACAAACTACAAATTTTTTGTTAAGAAACTGAGCTCAAACTGCTGCACGGCAGCAAATGTCAGCAACAAAGTAACTGATCAAAATGTGCATGAATGTAATCTCTGCACAGCATGCTTTCTACTAGGATAATAAAAGTATTAATGAGAACTAATTTTTAAATCAATGCTGAAATGTCAACAACTAGAATAAAATAAAAAACAAACAACAAACAGGTATAAGCAATCAAAACAAAAATGTAAAAAATCTGGCCATGCTAGTGAAAACCTTACAACTCACATCGGACCGGTCGCAGCTGGAGTCCAAAGGAGCCGTATCGTCGGTAATCAGTTCTCCAAACTAATAACAACAACAGCAATGACTTATGGGCAGGATAATATGGCAAATAATGTTTGGGGATAAGGTAAATGTCCACAAACATCAAAGGTATAAGACAGGGTCATGTAAAATAACGTAACAGCACTGACATGGTGTCTAGAGGAAATGTCCATTTACAGAAATACTGATGTACCAGCTCTAAGTGAGGATACACATTAAATGGGTTGTCAGGTTGATGATATTGGATACTCAGCCTTGGTTATCAATACTCTTTACTGCATGTGCTTCTTTGAAATGTGTAGAAACGGGTTAAAATTGCACTCAAAACAAGGAAAGAACTAGTCATAAATACCATATATTGATCATATGCATCTCCACTCATGTAACCTTTCCAAAAATATTTGTCCAATTAGATAACCATGACCTCATTGTATATTTAATAAGAAAGACCCCCCCCCCCGGCCTCTACCCGGAGGTGTTTTAGAAGTCTTCTAGCTAACAGCCAGGTTTTACATCTTGAAAAAAATCCTTCAGAGTGAAAGAAAAAAAATCTTTTTCCACTAGATAACTAAGCTATTTAATTAAGTAATGCAATTTAGTGAGTACATCAACAGGGAGAACACAATTCAATGGACACTCAGTTTAACAAAAATACCAAAACAAATATATGTAAATATATGTAGATATATGTATGAAAATGAGAGGGTAAAAGTAAAACTAAAAAAAATTAATCAAAAGCAAGTGCTCAATAATCTTCATTTAAAGTTTGGTAAAAGATAAACGAGAATACATCAAACATATTTAATTTTAAAATAATAATTGATAATTGGATAATTGGATAATGCCAAATTTCAGCTGGTCTGTATGAAAGTGAGACCCAGTGAAAGAAACAATTTCAGCACAGACTCCTAGCCAGTGAGTTTATCAGTTCCTATGCTAACATTTCATTTGCAATTATAATTTTACTAGCTGATTCCTGAAAAACTCTGCACAACACTCAGTTCAGTGTAAAAGAGTTTGTCAAGTTCAGGGTAGGGGACAATGTACCTGTTATACATGACAGAGTATATTCAGAAGAATTTCATGTGTAGAAAATATGAATAGAACTCAACATTATCGAACATCTTGTGTATGCTGCTGCAATCAATAAATGCAAATGTTTAATTATTAAATATTAAGACAATGAAGAAAAAAAATGATGTGATTCTGACCTCATTGACTTCCCATCCTTCAGCCTCCCCAGCCATGGTGTAGTGGCGTTTCCTCAGTTCACCCAACTTCCTTCTCTCCTTCTCCAAGCCAATCTCCAGCTCCATGACCTTCACCTGAAGAAATAACCAGTGAATGTGAAAACAATCTTTAAAAAAAAAACAACAGTTAAGTGAAATAAATGTTTAGATCAAGACAAGAGTGAAATAATAAATCTTTTCTTTGAGCAAAAACTAAATGTTGATAAGAAAATTCTACAAAGAATTTAATGTATTATTTATACAGGAAGGAACTAATTATAATTAATGTCCACCATCATTCAATTAAAGCCAAGAGTTGTCTAACCTGGCAGTCCATTTCCAGCTTTTTCGTGTGATGTAATGATAAACTGGAGAAGTCCATTAGGTCTAAGAAGAAATATAATTTTTCTGATTAGTAAAATCTTTTAAAAATATAACACACTTTCCAAAAGGTATCCAAAAAAATATCAATAATTGTAAATACTCCAAATAAATGCACAGTTTGGTTATACCATTTTAAAAATTATTTTGATTTGACATTCTATTAATTTGTGTTTTGTCAAAATATTATCAAAAGTTGTGAAATGTACATTGTTTTTTAAAATTGTACTTTTTGTGCATCCCCAAATTAAAATTTCTTGCCCAAAACAAAAAAAATATTAAAATTTTTAAAGTGACAATATTTCATCTATTTTAGCAAAGTTTGAACATAATTAACCACTTTTTAACATAGACATTTGTCATGACAGCTTTAAAAAAAACAAAATTCCTCTCATCCAGCAATTAAACTCAGCTGAAAATATTTTCTACCACAATAGCTAAACATAAAGA
Source organism: Bulinus truncatus (assembly GCA_021962125.1). Classification (NCBI taxonomy): domain Eukaryota; kingdom Metazoa; phylum Mollusca; class Gastropoda; family Planorbidae; genus Bulinus; species Bulinus truncatus. The sequence continues at coordinate 4,082,947 of JAGDYQ010000077.1, read as the reverse complement.
GTCAGAGAAATAAACTGAGACGCCACAGATAAACTGACATGTCACAGCAAGCTTTTTTAAGACGTGTTAACTAGACACATGTAGTTAAATTTGGAAGTAAAATTATTAAACGTAAACATCAATTTAGAAAAAAAAACAACAGACTAGTTACACGCATACTTAATTACAAGCAGAAAAAAAAAGTGATTCGATCCCTCCCCTCTATTACTTCTAATTAACAAAAAAAGAACAATGCAATGTGATTTACTCTGATCCTCTATAATAGTAGCAGCCGTTTTAGCTGAGGCTACAACATTTCCTGTGGCCTGGTTCACTCCCTTGGAGGCTGCAGATAATTCTCCCAGCAGTTTGCTTTCTCTTGAAGCCTTGACCTTGGATGCCACAACAAGCTGGGCTGTGCTGGCAGCTATTTCATGGGCGCAGGCCATGATCTCCTCAAATTTGCCTTTACCACTGACAACTTTATCTGCAGTATCCCTGTAAACATTCACAGAACAATATTTTGTGAAAATTGAAAAAATTCTATTCAAGAAAGCCAGCAAGAATTGAAACAGTCTGAATAAGTGGTAAAACTAATGAAGATGGCAAATTTCTTGTATAAATGTAGAAGAAAAGATAAGTGAATTAAAAGTACGCAACAAAAGATATTAAAAACAATGCATGGCTTTTTTTTAAGGCAAAGAAAATTTTCATAAATATAACTGGAGTGTTCTTTATTTTATCATATTTTACTCATTAAATATGATCCACAATAGAGCACAAGTGTACTGCTGTACATTAAAATTATAATAAACAAACACTAGGTTCTTTAATTTTTTTTGTGCTTTTTTTTTAGCAATAATTTCTTTATATTAGGATTTTTATATTAAGTGTTTGTGCTTAGTTGACATTTAGCCATGTGTTCATTTCACTAAGTAACAGAGTTTTTATCCTTGTCCATAAAATGTTATTACTTAGGATGGCATTAAAAAGAAAATACCAAATAATTTTTTTACAACTTTGCTTTCATGACCAGGACATCAAAAACTATAAAAACGTCTCACATTAGCTAAAAAACAAAGACCATATTCATCTGTTTAGCTTCCTATTCAGTAACAAGATGTCATAGAAAACTGACATGATTGTACATTACTGTACGAGCCGAAATATTCAACTAAAGAGTGAGTTTACTATCTAGGATTAATGATTATACTGTAAGTGACTTTCTTTAAAAAGTCCCCACAGGTAATCTCTGTATTGTTTTCATTGTACTGTCTATTGTATCGATGATTAAACTGCAGTAAATCTTGATGACAGCGTTCCCCTTGCTTCTCAGAGAATGCCCCCATATTCGTATTAACCTTGTCAAGCATCTGAACTGTAAGGAATATCCTGCATCCCCTTTCTTGGTATGGCAAGTAAACCTCACATCACTGAAGGTTAACCTCACACAGCTACAGTTAAACCTCATACCACTGCAAGTAAACCTCACACCACTGCAGGTAAACCTCACACTACTGCAGGTAAACCTCACACCACTGCAGGTAAACCTCACATCACTGCAGGTAAACCTCACACCACTGATGGTAAACCTCACACCACTGCAGGTAAACCTCACACCACTTCAAGAAAAAGATGCCAAGACACATTCTCTGTGAATAGCTGAGGAAACTCTACAGACTCCATCACATTCTTTATCGAGGACCACCAAAAATGTCAGCTTAGATCTCGGCCTCAGATATCTTTCATCTTGGCCTCAGATATCTTTGATCGATAGCTTTGCTCTTGGCATCATCTCTGGGAAGATATTTTGGAGGTATGTTAAAAGCTGGAGACTCTATCTAGTCCGGTGAAAAAACTTTCTTGAATCCTACTTTGATATCGAGAGGTAGCATCAGCACCTTGTGGGGCCCTAACTGTCGCTAACATTTTATATTTCTCTTTAAGAAAATTCTGTACGTAGAGGCCAGTCCCTCTGGCAGTAACATCCCAACTATGAGTCAAATAATTCAGCATCTCCAACAAAGTCTTGACATCGTTGTATGCCTCCTTCAAGTGCGAGGAGTGAGCCAAAGGAACAGACTGACACTTGTTCCCATTATGCAGTAGCACAGCCTTCAAAATTCTACAATGGCTATCTATAAAAAATTCCCACTCTTGAGGGTTAAAGACAAAGCCATTTGTATCAAGCATTGAGTTCATGCATCCCATATCTCTCATCAAGTTCCTGAGATCCTTTTGATTGTGGTAGGATCTCTCTGTCAGCTAATAACACTTTAGACTGGAGCTGATACAGTGCACAATATAAATGTTTACAACATAAGCAGAAGTGCTTAGGTAAACATGCAGACGTCCAGAATACCTACCTACCTCTAGTCATGGCTATCATAATCTAGACGTAAGATGTTCTAGAACAGTCTAGAAAATATTCAACTGAGATCTAGACATGATGCTTGTTAATCATGATACATATTATTTCATAATATCGATTCCTTGATACCAAAAGCAAAGTTTATGACTTAAATTAGGGTTTAATATTCTTTTCAGATATAAACGATCCGAAAAAAATATTCTTAAAACAAAGACAAAAATTTGTTACACTGTTAAATTTCAAAAGAATATTGAGGAATTCAGCTTAAGTGTATATAGAATATATATAAATAATATTAGCATAAAATCATAAATTCTTAGAGTGGGCTAGACTGTAACAACAACACATGATGACTGTAACAACAACACATGATGACTGTAACAACAACACATGATGACTGTAACAACAACACATGATGACTAACAACACATGATGACTTCAACAACACATGATGACTGTAACAACAATATATGATGACTTCAACAACACATGATGACTGTAACAACAATATATGACCACTGTAATAACACATGATGACTAACAACAATACATGATGACTGTAACAACAACACATGATGACTGTAACAACAACACATGCTGACTGTAACAACAACACATGATGACTTCAACAACACATGATGACTGTAACAACACATGATGACTGTAACAACACATGATGACTGTAACAACAATATATGATGACTGTAACAACAACATATGATGACTGTAACAACAACACATGATGACTGTAACAACAACACATGATGACTGTAACAACAACACATGATGACTGTAACACATGATGACTGTAACAACACATGATGACTGTAACAACACATGATGACTGTAACAACAATATATGACGACTGTAACAACAACACATGATGACTGTAACAACAACACATGATGACTGTAACAACAATATATGACGACTGTAACAACACATGATGACTTCAACAACAATATATGACGACTGTAACAACAACACATGATGACTGTAACAACAACACATGATGACTGTAACAACACATGATGACTGTAACAACACATGATGACTGTAACAACAATATATGACGACTGTAACAACACATGATGACTGTAACAACAATATATGATGACTGTAACAACACATGACGACTGTAACAACACATGATGACTGTAACAACACATGATGACTGTAACAACAATATATGACGACTGTAACAACACATGACGACTGTAACAACAACACATGATGACTGTAACAACAACACATGACGACTGTAACAACACATGATGACTGTAACAACACATGTTGACTGTAACAACAATATATGATGACTGTAACAACACATGATGACTGTAACAACAACACATGATGACTGTAACAACACATGATGACTGTAACAACACATGATGACTGTAACATCACATGATGACTGTAACAACACATGATGACTGTAACAACACATGATGACTGTAACAACAATATATGATGACTGTAACAACACATGATGACTGTAACAACAACACATAATGACTGTAACAACACATGATGACTGTAACAACACATGATGACTGTAACATCACATGATGACTGTAACAACACATGATGACTGTAACAACACATGATGACTGTAACAACACATGATGACTGTAACAACAATATATGACGACTGTAACAACAACACATGATGACTTCAACAACACATGATGACTGTAACAACACATGATGACTGTAACAACAATATATGATGACTGTAACAACAACATATGATGACTGTAACAACAACACATGATGACTGTAACAACGATATATGACAACTGTAACAACACATGATGACTGTAACAACAACACATGACGACTGTAACAACAACACATGATGACTGTAACACACATGATGACTGTAACAACAACACATGATGACTTCAACAACACATGATGACTGTAACAACACATGATGACTGTAACAACAATATATGATGACTGTAACAACAATATATGATGACTGTAACAACAACACATGATGACTGTAACAACACATGATGACTGTAACAACAACACATGATGACTGTAACAACATATGATGACTGTTACAACACATGATGACTGTAACAACAACACATGATGACTGTAACAACAACACATGATGACTGTAACAACAACACATGATGACTGTAACAACACATGATGACTGTAACAACAATATATGACGACTGTAACAACAATATATGACGACTGTAACAACAATATATGACGACTGTAACAACACATGATGACTGTAACAACAATATATGACGACTGTAACAACACATGACGACTGTAACAACACATGATGACTGTAACAACACATGATGACTGTAACAACAATATATGACGACTGTAACAACACATGACGACTGTAACAACAACACATGACGACTGTAACAACACATGATGACTGTAACAACACATGTTGACTGTAACAACAATATATGATGACTGTAACAACACATGATGACTGTAACAACAACACATGATGACTGTAACAACACATGATGACTGTAACAACACATGATGACTGTAACATCACATGATGACTGTAACAACACATGATGACTGTAACAACACATGATGACTGTAACAACACATGATGACTGTAACAACAATATATGACGACTGTAACAACAACACATGATGACTTCAACAACACATGATGACTGTAACAACAACGCATGATGACTGTAACAACACATGATGACTGTAACAACACATGATGACTGTAACAACAATATATGATGACTGTAACAACAACACATGATGACTGTAACAACACATGATGACTTCAACAACACATGATGACTGTAACAACAATATATGATGACTTCAACAACACATGATGACTGTAACAACAATATATGACGACTGTAACAACACATGATGACTGTAACAACACATGATGACTGTAACAACACATGATGACTGTAACAACAATATATGACGACTGTAACAACAACACATGATGACTGTAACAACAACACATGATGACTGTAACAACAATATATGACGACTGTAACAACACATGATGACTTCAACAACAATATATGACGACTGTAACAACAACACATGATGACTGTAACAACACATGATGACTGTAACAACACATGATGACTGTAACAACAATATATGACGACTGTAACAACACATGATGACTGTAACAACAATATATGATGACTGTAACAACACATGACGACTGTAACAACACATGATGACTGTAACAACACATGATGACTGTAACAACAATATATGACGACTGTAACAACACATGACGACTGTAACAACAACACATGATGACTGTAACAACAACACATGACGACTGTAACAACACATGATGACTGTAACAACACATGTTGACTGTAACAACAATATATGATGACTGTAACAACACATGATGACTGTAACAACAACACATGATGACTGTAACAACACATGATGACTGTAACAACACATGATGACTGTAACATCACATGATGACTGTAACAACACATGATGACTGTAACAACACATGATGACTGTAACAACACATGATGACTGTAACAACAATATATGACGACTGTAACAACAACACATGATGACTTCAACAACACATGATGACTGTAACAACAACGCATGATGACTGTAACAACACATGATGACTGTAACAACACATGATGACTGTAACAACAATATATGATGACTGTAACAACAACACATGATGACTGTAACAACAACACATGATGACTGTAACAACAATATATGACGACTGTAACAACACATGATGACTTCAACAACAATATATGACGACTGTAACAACAACACATGATGACTGTAACAACAACACATGATGACTGTAACAACACATGATGACTGTAACAACACATGATGACTGTAACAACAATATATGACGACTGTAACAACACATGATGACTGTAACAACAATATATGATGACTGTAACAACACATGACGACTGTAACAACACATGATGACTGTAACAACACATGATGACTGTAACAACAATATATGACGACTGTAACAACACATGACGACTGTAACAACAACACATGACGACTGTAACAACAACACATGATGACTGTAACAACACATGATGACTGTAACAACACATGTTGACTGTAACAACAATATATGATGACTGTAACAACACATGATGACTGTAACAACAACACATGATGACTGTAACAACACATGATGACTGTAACAACACATGATGACTGTAACATCACATGATGACTGTAACAACACATGATGACTGTAACAACACATGATGACTGTAACAACACATGATGACTGTAACAACAATATATGACGACTGTAACAACAACACATGATGACTTCAACAACACATGATGACTGTAACAACAACGCATGATGACTGTAACAACACATGATGACTGTAACAACACATGATGACTGTAACAACAATATATGATGACTGTAACAACAACACATGATGACTGTAACAACACATGATGACTTCAACAACACATGATGACTGTAACAACAATATATGATGACTTCAACAACACATGATGACTGTAACAACAATATATGACGACTGTAACAACACATGACGACTGTAACAACAATATATGATGACTGTAACAACACATGATGACTGTAACAACAACACATGATGACTGTAACAACGATATATGACGACTGTAACAACACATGATGACTGTAACAACAACACATGACGACTGTAACAACAACACATGATGACTGTAACACACATGATGACTGTAACAACAACACATGATGACTTCAACAACACATGATGACTGTAACAACACATGATGACTGTAACAACAATATATGATGACTGTAACAACAATATATGATGACTGTAACAACAACACATGATGACTGTAACAACAACACATGATGACTGTAACAACAACACATGATGACTGTAACAACATATGATGACTGTTACAACACATGATGACTGTAACAACAACACATGATGACTGTAACAACAACACATGATGACTGTAACAACAACACATGATGACTGTAACAACACATGATGACTGTAACAACAATATATGACGACTGTAACAACAATATATGACGACTGTAACAACACATGATGACTGTAACAACAATATATGACGACTGTAACAACACATGACGACTGTAACAACACATGATGACTGTAACAACACATGATGACTGTAACAACAATATATGACGACTGTAACAACACATGACGACTGTAACAACAACACATGACGACTGTAACAACACATGATGACTGTAACAACACATGTTGACTGTAACAACAATATATGATGACTGTAACAACACATGATGACTGTAACAACAACACATGATGACTGTAACAACACATGATGACTGTAACAACACATGATGACTGTAACATCACATGATGACTGTAACAACACATGATGACTGTAACAACACATGATGACTGTAACAACACATGATGACTGTAACAACAATATATGACGACTGTAACAACAACACATGATGACTTCAACAACACATGATGACTGTAACAACAACGCATGATGACTGTAACAACACATGATGACTGTAACAACACATGATGACTGTAACAACAATATATGATGACTGTAACAACAACACATGATGACTGTAACAACACATGATGACTGTAACAACACCATCATGCTTACAATAATGTGGTGGCCCCCCATCCAACAGCCTTAGCTGCAGACAGTAGACCTTCTGTCCATCTGTGGTTTTTCTTGTAGAAATCTTTGGCAGACGTGGTGCCCTATGGGAAATAAAAACAACAACATATACTTCACAAGTAACACAATAAATTGTATGTGCTACACACATGAATCATAATTTCAGCACTAGCCATTTGTGTTTATTAAAACACTGATCTTTACGTACACCCTCGGTTTTTCACTCGAAAAGAAAGACATTGTCTGCAGAGTAATGTGATACTAAGATAAGAATTCCTATTAGTTTTTCTAAAAGTACATTCACAAAGGCGTGTTTTAAAAATACTTACCATGTTATTAAGAATAATAAAAAAAAAAAAAAAACTAACTACAGCCAATAAGCTTTAAAAAAAATTTTTTTTGGCCAATGATTTAAAGTTATGAAGCTTGACTGGATTGGCAGCTGGGTGCATAAAAAAAAAAAACAATGTCAAATTAAAAAAAAAGAAAGGTTCAGGGAAAAAATAACTAAAGAGGTTTTATAAATGAGTCCAGGTTCTATTGATGTGAGATGTCTATGGCTAGTAAAAAAAATTATTCAAAGTAGAAAAATTTCAACTACTGTGATGAATAAAGAACATTGTTTAACCAATGCATAAAGACATTACTTATAGCATATTGAGTTTGTAGCTAGACATCAACTTTATATTGATAAAATTGACTGTCAAGTGATGAATAACAAAAAAAAAATATTAAAGACTCCCATGAATGTTAGTGACAAATTTCTACAAAATCTAAAGCAAAAAAATGAAACAATAATGAGATTTACATTTAAAACAACAAAAAAAGGAAAAAAATGAGCAACAAAATAAAACAAAAGGAAGTGATGAAAAAATAAGACCATGAACAATTTTCACTGTTAAATTAACCAAGCAAATTACCAATGTTTCATGACAAATGAAAAAAACTACAACAATTATAACAAAACAAAATGGAAGCGAAATAATGTAAAAAATTATATAGGTAGTAACCTTATTAATTCTTTCTCGCCTAATTATTTTATAATGAAAAAAATGACTTGGTGCAAAAATAAAATACATTTATATATGATCTCGGCAAACTAATGTTACTCTATATGGTACAGCGTTTTTAAATAAATAAAACTTAAAAAGAACACTTACCATTGTCTGAAATAATGAAATAATTCCAGTATGAATACATTTTTCATTAAAATAATATATTGTTTGATTTAAGTTTTTAAATGTAAAAATAAAATAAAAATATAGTACTTTTTCCATACAGCTTTATATTGTTTCAGAGGTTTCAAATATACATTGCACAAATTAAATTTGTTCTAGACATAACTCAAACCGATTAACTTGAGTATATAGTGATTATACTTTTCACTGTATATTCTTTGGGTAACTAAAACTGTTATTTTTAAAAAGCCAACATTTATTACAAAAATGCGTCCATCTTATGAAAAGTAAAAAAATTAAATATTTATGAGCCTTGAAACTCCCAGGGAAGGCAGGGATAGACGAGATCACCCATTTCCTGTTGCTATAAATACTGACAAGATTTTATAATTGGCATGCATGACACCTTGCCATCTTTATGTGGCTTAAATAACACCCCGCTGTCTATACTTGGTCAGTGCAATGTTTTGCAGTCTATACTTGGCTAACCCAATAACCTGCTGCCCATGTTAGACAAATACATCTCTTATAGCTGCATGGCTCTTTGTTGCATTTAGTCTCTGCTCCCATGATGTTTTTTCTACTATTTCATTCTCTTTGTTAAATCAACACTGCCAGTCTTATAAGTTGTTTTTTTTACCTTGTAAAACTCTGAAATGCCAGCCTCATGATTGTCTTTTTTCAAATTATGTACTCAGTGCTGGGTGAGCTCTGGTACTTCATACACAACCAACTAAAAATTTGTTTGGTTTTTTCAAAAGGGACTAAGTATTAGGATTGAAGTTTATGACTCCACCCTCACACCAGGATTGAAGTTTATGACTCCACCCTCACACCAGGATTGAAGTTTATGACTCCACCCTCACACCAGGATTGAAGTTTATGACTCCACCCTCACACCAGGATTGGCCATTACTTACCCTGCCACTGATAATAATTTCCTTCTGTAAATCTCGGGACTTCTCCACCAAAATTTTTATAGCCTATGGAGATTGAAAAAAAAAAAGCAAAATTTAATTTAAAAACTTTCAATCAATGTCCATGTGGTGATACCAAATTGAACAAACTTTAAGTTTTTATGAAATTTTTGTTTTGATTTAGTCACTGACCTTCATTAACTCTGTACATGATCCAAGTATATTCTCATTCACTTCCAAGTTAACACCAGTACTATCTTCCTTTGCTTTCTTCAACATGTCCTAAATACAATACAAGGAATTTAAATGTTAAATAGAAATTAACGAATAAAATTGGCTACAGAAAAGTAAAATCTCTGACATGTTAAAAAATCAAAAGGAATAGAAAAAGATGTGACCATCAACTGACCTGGATCTTTGCGGCAGCATCTTCAATGGCAGCCGTCATTCCCTGCATCTCATTCTCTAGGAGGTCACCAATCTCTTCTGCCTTGACATCCTCCATCTTAGGCACAAGATCTTCACTGAGTTTAATCAAGAGTTCTATATTTTCTTTTGTTACTCTAACTGGATCAGACAAGTCACTCTCTGGAAATAATATACGTCAGTAATAGTGACCCAAAAGTCAAAATGAATGAAATCAGAAAAACACTAACAAATGAGCATGGCTGAGGCACAAAATGATATTAAAACATGTCATCTGATACAAAGAATAATAACAATTGAAAGCAAAAACAACCCACACGAAAATGTCTATGTTAAAGATGTCTGAGTTTAGATTATATAAAATATAAACATATTTTTAATTTGACCTACTTAGAACATTTTTCTGAGTAAAAATATTCAGATAATCATCTTCTAGAAAAAGTCAATACCTTCCTCTACAGCTTTAAGCAGTGCCAGACCCAAGCGACCAGAATGTCTACAGGCACTGGACAATTGTTCCCCTGGCTCAATCTGGGCGGCATGAGATGTGGCGAAACCCTGGACGACACAGTCAGACATGTGGTGAGCAAATGACGTGATAGTGCTCACTAGAGCTTCCAATTCTGGAATCATTTAAAAATTAAAATACACAATCTACATAAAGGGGACATTTTCTAGGATGTTGTTCTTAATTAAGACATTTTTTTTTAATTGTATTAACAAAGAGTTCATTTATAAATAATAAGAATGAACAAATATTTATAAGTAATGCACAATCATTAAGTTTTTTAATATTATGATATCTGACTATCCATATTTTAAAACAAAGAAATTAAAAAGGATTGTCTAGTCAGTTTAGAAAAAAGGCAAAGCAAAAAAAAACCTTTTTTTTATTGGCTGGTTTGATATTAAAACTAAAAAAAAACATTTATAGATAGAAACAAATTACCCTTACCAGCCTGATCTAACTTGTAGGCAGCAGATGCATTTTCTAACCTGGTGAGAGCAGTCAAGACTGGCATGGCACGGGATATCAAATATTCTAAAACACAAATGTAACAAATTCAAATAAATATTTTTTTTTACATTGGTTTGTTGAAGTTATGTAAAGACTAGAAACTCGCAAGAGAACACAAAATACAAATACAGTGTATAGTTTTACCTGCAGTACAGGTGCTGGACATGTACGCTGGGTTATCTCCCTGTTCTATGGCGTCTTGGATCATGGCACCAGCTTCCTTTACACAGCGGCCTGTTAAGGGTGACAGAGGGACAACAAAGTCTTAAACAATTGCATGAGATGGCAATGTCACCACCAAAACTTTTTTTTTTTTCTAAATTCCTCGTTAGGATAATTTATTTCTTAGAACCTATAAACTACTAAAGGGACAGTTTTTTCTTAGTGCCCTTTTTGCATACACACTATAGACGAGTGTACAATGATATATGGAAGACATAGGTAGGTCACTAGCACAATGCCCACTCGTCTTTACTTTTCCGACTAATGTCAGGTGGACTTGGGAACTTTCACTAGTATTTAAAAAAATCCATGGTATTTCAGCTCAGATTGAACATTGAACTTTCAGGTCCACAGTCATGAGCTATACATATCAAAACCAACTATCCCTACAATCGAAAACATCAAACCTTGTTGAGCCAGTAGGTCAAATAAAGATAAAAAAATTAATAACTTACTAATGATGTGTTTTCTTAAGGTATCCATTGCTGCCATTAAACTGGCCTCCAGCTTTTCTTTCTCTGATTCCAGTAGCTGACACTTGGTGGTCAGACTCGATACCTGCTTGTCCAGCTCAGCCTTCAGCCTATCCCTGTCCACCTCCACTTCTGCCAATTTTCCTTGTGCTTCGGCCAGTCTTTCACCTGGGCACAAGTTATCAGTTTTAACTTTATTAATGATACATCAGGCTTTAGATTTTAATGATCTTATACATAATAGAAATGAAATAAAACCTGTTGCTTTATTTTTTCAAAGTTTATGAACCCGGTGATATTAATATAGGTTAAATGTCCACAAGTTTCTTGCTGAGACGCAAGAAAAATATATCAAGAAATCAAACATCATTTAATAAGCATTGAGCAGCCACATTATTTTTTCATGTTTTCCACAAAAATTATCTGTTTGAAAAAATAAATAAATCTTGAAACCTTAAAGAGTAAATATGATCACGATGTATTTATGACCATGAGCCAACTTACCTAGCCTGGCTTCCACTGTCTCTTTTTCTGCTCTGGCTTGTTCCAGCTGAATTCTGAGAGTCTCATTGGCATCTGTCAACTCTTGTTCTTTCTCCTGAGCAAGTTCTTTGGTTTCCTGAAGCTCAGTGGTTACAGAACTCAACTGGCCACTGGTGGTCTCCAGGTCAGACTCCAGTTTAGATTTGGCTTCTTCTAAAATTTTAATTCTTGCTTCAAGATCCTTATTAAGATTAGGAAAAAAGAACAAATCATAAATAATGTAAAAAAAGTAAAGTAAAATTTTTAGAAAAAAAAATATTTTTTAATCAGAATAAACGAAAAAAAAAAAAATTAATTCTTTTTATATTAAAAACAAAAATATAGAAACAAGTTTGTGAGAATTCTCTGAGTCATAAAACATATGAAATATAAACATATGAAATACAAACTATTTTGGATGATTACTTAAAATATGAGCTACAAAAAAAAGCATTTAAATTTATATAACTTACAGAATGTACTGAGAATTTTCTGGTATCTACCAACATACAAAAATTGCTGCTTTTTTATTTAGTGTGTTCTCTAGACCAATTAAGTAACTTTATTTATAAAAATACCTACCTTGTCTACTACTCCACCTATGCCTACCTGTCTTTTTTGTACACTATCATAGAATCCTTCCAGACCTGCAGCCTGACAAATATATTTTTTAAAATTTGTAACCACGATCCAACTGGTAAAAAAATACTTACACTGAAATATGTTGAGCATTCACATCCACAATGCATGCTAAAAGGAATATTTTCAAATGATCAAAGAAAATTAAAGGGTGAAATAGTGAAAAAGTATTTCTACTGAATTCTATGCACAAGATAAACAAAGGGTTAAACTTTTTCATTGTTAATCAAAAGATAAAAACAATCAATAAATGTCAGGCTTCAAAAGATATATATAAAAAAAGGGAAAGTTTGAAGTGAAACAAATTTTATCAGAGCTTTTTATTGTGACAAGGCAATGCTTGGGGATAGACAACTTTTTACCTGGCAATAGAGATGATCAGTCCTGAGCATAGAAATTCTCCATCACATGGCTAGTTAAAGATTTATGATTACTCATTTTTGATTTTATTGAGTATTAAGTTACATGTTATTTGTTTTATCCTTTAATTATACTACAGTGTCACTAACAACAATTTCTCTGTTTGATTACAACTATAACAATTTTTAAAAGATTTAACTATGCACTGTGCAGAATTTACGATCTCAAGAACCCTTTTAAAAATTGTAAAAAAGTTTCAAAAGATGTGACAATATAATAAACTTACTGAACAGGCAGACATAGAGATACTTACTTTAACTGCCATCGAGATATGTTAAGAACCTGAGGTTAGTTAAAGGTATTTTATTAATTCAAACAGTGTCCAAACCTCTTTCTGTTTATCCAGTTTTGTGTTGTAGCTGCTGGCCTCAGAGAGCTGCTGTGCCAGTTCACTGGCAGACTTCTCCAGGTTGTTTTGGACCATCTTCTTCTCCTCTAGCATGCGATTTAGTTCCAGCTGATTTTCCTGTTAGTGCAAGAGGTGGGCAAACACCAAACAGAATTTTGGTCAGACAGGCAGGGACAGTGGCAAAACTTTTTTTTATGTTGGTGTGCCGAAAATACACCTTGTGAAATATTAATTAACCAGTCAACCAATTAGTTCAGCAGTCTATTTCTGTCACAAACTAGTAAAAAATCTTGTCATGTGGAAAGTATGCCACAGATATGCCATCCCTGAACTAGGATTATAAACTATCTAGGTAGAACACCAGAAAAAAAAACACATGCACTATGGGTAACAACTAAATAGTGTTCAGTAATTCCCAGAAAACCTCCGGCATATTCATTTAATATAAATAACCTCTTTTTTTTTTAAGACCACCACTGGGGTTGGAAAAAGTATCCGGGAAATACTGAATAAAATTACACAGCCCAACAAAAAAAATTTTTTTGCGAGTTGCAAAGAATGTTTGAATGAATTTATAGCAATTCATGGGTGCTGATTTCAAAACTGCCACTGCTTTTGCTGAATTGGCTCTAGTTTCTGAGATTTTGGACACCCTTGAAAATATGATTGTACCCTTTGTGTAAAACAAATGCAATAAGTTTGGTGTCTGTTGTTTAATTTAACTATACCAAGTTATAACTTTGTTTAGTTTTTTCTCTTTTATAGCTGCTTTCTACAGACATCATGAGTTCATCACGAAGATGCTGCAAACATAATCCGAATGTATTCTGTTACATCTGTGGAGAATACATGATTGAAAAGCAAAGAAATATAATCGAATTTGTGCAGCAGGCATATTTGGCTTATTTCGGTGAGAAGCTGGGAGACCAAGACAAGTCTTGGGCTCCCCATAAGGTCTGCAAAAACTGTGTGGAGAGCCTACGGCAATGGACAAATGATGAGAAGAAAGTCTAAGTTTCGGTGTACCAATGGTACATGGCGCGAGCCGAAGACCATTTTGGTGATTGCTATTTTGTATTGTGAATGTTAAAGGCTTCAATCGCCACAAGAAATCTAAGTGAGAGATTATCCTGATCTTGAATCTGCAAGGAGACCAATTCCACATAGCAGTGAAGTTCCTATACCAGTGTTTAGTGGATTATTAGAGCTTTCACCATCAGACTCTGACGAGGGGCAAGATCTGGAGTTTTTGGCAGGTGAAAAAAGTGGAAGCGATTATGAAGGAAGTTCTTCAACACCTCAACCATTTAGTCAAGAAGAACTCAATGACCTGATGCGATACCTAAATATGCCCAAGCAAACATCTGAGCTTTAGCGTCCAGGCTCAATGAAAGAACTTTTCTCAAACAAGAATTTTTAAAATTTCTTATCGGAAAAAAAGAAGAGTTTCTTCTTCCATATTTCAGCCAAGAGGAAGATCTTGTTTACTGTAATGACATCCTTGGATTTCTGCTCCAAATGGGACTACAAGACTACCATTCCGAAGACTGGCGTCTTTTATAGACAGTTCCATCAGAAGCTTGAAATGTGTTCTGATAACAATGGTAACCGTTACGCATCTCTTCTATGTGCTCACTCAACAACGCCTAAAGAAGAGTATGAGAATATCAAAACAGTATTGCAGAAAGTCTGTTATTATGAGCATCAGTGGTCAATTTGTGTTGATCTAAAAATGGTAAACTTCTTGCTTGGGTAGCAGTCAGGATACACAAAATACCCGTGCTTCATGTGCCTTTGGGATAGCAGGGCAAGGCAAGATCATTGGACAAGAGTGACATGGCCTGCAAGGGAAACCATGACTGTAGGTAAAGAAAATATCATCAACAAGCCACTGGTTGACAAAATAAGATCATTCTCCCACCGCTTCATATGAAATTAGGTTTAATGAAACAATTTGTTAAGGCTTTGGGATTTTTGACGGTCCTCAGATTCGAAAACTCATCAACGATCAAAATTTTACAGATTTCACGGATCACCTTGAAGCTTCTTCATGGAACAGTTTTGTTTCAGTTGTCAGGAACTTCTTAGGTAATAACAAAGCAGAGAATTACGAAAAACTGGTACAAGATATGCTCGCTAACTTCAGAAACATTGGAGCAAATATAAGCATCAAGGTACATTACCTGCACAGTCATTTAGACAAATTTCCAGGTAACCTTGGGGACTTCAGTGAGGAACAAGGCAAGAGGTTCCATCAGGATATGAGGGTGATGGAGGAGAGATATCAAGGAAGATGGGACATAATATGATGGCTGACTACTGTTGGAGCCTCCAGCGCAATTGCCCCAACGACACATACAAAAGGAAGTCGAGCAAACAGCGATTTGCTAATGCATTACCATAGACAATTAACATATTAATTAGACATAATTAGTTTTTCAAATGAAAATGTTTTCTTCTATAGCACTATTACATATCTTTTTAAACAAAATTCTGCATGACTATTAACATTTTCACTACTATTTGTTAGTATACTATTTTACTTCATGCAATTCTTGACAATTTTCAAACACGGTGCATACATTATTTAATTAATTTTAATTATCTCGTAAAATAGAGCCAATCTAGCAAAAGCACTTACATATTCTAAATCAGCATAGTTGACTTTGTATAAAATGATTCAAATATCACTGGCAATGAAATCACTGTTTACCAGTGTTATCAAGGCTTGAATCAAATCTAATCAAATTAAATCAGATTTTTTTTTCCTATTAGTGCTTGGGAAACTAATTATGCAATCACAACACATGCCATTTAAAAAAAAAAAAATTTATTGGAATTTAAATGCACATTTTTAATTTAAAGAGTAAAACTAAACAGGCATGCCGTCATGCAGAATGTTTACCCATTCCATTTCATTTATGTGAAGCAGAATTCAAATTAAATTAGATTTAACTCCACTATTGTCATACTTTTGATCTTTATTGATCAGGATTACTTACACATCAAGAAACTACAATAATTGCAGAGCAAACTGATTTTAAATTTCTCTTTTTAAAAGAATAAAGTAATTTTATGTATGTCCTAAATGTAAGAATGCATGTCACAGTTACTTAAAATCAATTACAGCATTAAATAATTTTCTAAACTGAAAACCAGTGGGTCACATGACCAAATATGCTCATTATTCAGAAACATAATTTCTAACAACTAGCTGATGTCTGCTGTGTTCTTTTTTAAAAATTGTTTTTTATTTCTAATGTGTTAAAAATTTCAGTAAAGTATTTCTATACTAGTGCCATAAGAACATACTAACATTTCTGTTATCTACTCAGGAATAAAAAATTAAAACTGAAATACTGAAGCTCTTTTTGTGCTTTTCCAAAGATTTTAGAATGTTTTGTTTTAAGGAAAAAAACTATAACACATAAAATATTCAAACTTTTAATCTAATTGAACATTTAACTTTAATCTAATTGAACATTTAACTTTCATCTAATTGAACATTTAACTTTCATCTAATTGAACATTTAACTTTCATCTAATTGAACATTTAACTTTCATCTAATTGAACGTTTAACTTCTGAAGATAGATACAATTACTTATTCCAACGTGTCAATAATTATTTTAACATCTCATATATATCAATTGTCGTACGTTACATGTGTTAATTCCAAAGTCTCACCTTTAAAATCAGATCTTTTTCCTCCAGACTTTTCTTCTCTGCTGCAAGTTGTTTGGAAAGGCTGTCATGCTAATCAAATAGGAAAGTTAAAATTATCTTGAATAATAATTTAAATATGGAGCTTAAGTGGAGATAATGTTTCGCTGGAGTGCCAGACAAGTGATATATTAACCCTATGGACACTCTTAAGGCTCTGGACACTTACATTTCTCAGAAGTGCCACATGCTCCTCTCTAAGCTTGCTGTAGACATTTTTCATTTTTTTAAACTTCTCTTCATTTGCTCTGGCTTGTTCTGTGAATGGACAAAGTAATTTTTTAACAAAAATAATTTTAGTCATCAATTTAAACAAAAATCTGGCTTATGAACAAAAATAAAATAAATGCTGCCGGTATATGGCCATCACGTTATGTCCATTAAAGCCGGTATATGGCCATCACGTAATGTCCATGAAAGCCAGATTGCAGATCTCATCTAGAGCCTTACTCTGGCTTTTTATATAGTAAAAAATACTTTAAATAACAGCACCATAGTCAATTTATTTAAATTAATAGAACAAAAGTAACTGAATAAGAGAAAACTCATAGAAGAGCCGCATGCTGATATAAAAGCCAAACCTGGTAAATGCAGACTTTAAAAAAAACATGGGATTTGACAGTCCTTTACACTTACTGATCTTTAAAATAAAAGCGGAAAGAAGCTGAAAAAAAATGAATTAATTAAGAGCCTCTAGTAGAAGACCTGTCCTGTAATGAGGGAGGAGTCCATGAAGAAAAAAAACAAATTGCTAAGGCAGGAGCAGCCTTCAATGCCTTAAAACCCCCATGGCGATAAAACAATTTCTGCCTAAATGTAAAAATTAGAACTTTTAACACCAATGTCAAAGCTGTCCTTCTATACGGACATAGAGAGTGGCCAACCACAGAATGAGCAAAGTACAGACATTTACTAATAGAAGACTGCCAAATCATGAATATCAGGTAGCCTAAATAAATTCCCAGCATGGTTTTGTGGGAGAAAACTAAACAATTATTCTGTGTTGGTTATCAAAAAAAACTGGCGATGGATAAAATAAATTCATCAGTCCTGAACATGTTCGTCACTGAGGGACTTTAGGGGCTCTGTGTTAGAAAGGTCTCTCCATTCCACTCTCTGCAGTGTGATTTTGACCATCCATTCTTAAACATTTTTTCTGGAAGGGTCCTCTTTCACACTCCATAAAGGGTGCCCTGCTCAGGGCACTGTGGTGGAGATGTGTCAGAACCATGACAACTGTTATCTTTTCACTGCAGCCAGGAGTGGATCCTGATGACCCACCAGGCCGCTAATCACTTCCCTGACATAGATATTGGTCTTGTATTCCATCTGATACTTTGGGCAGTTTACTTAAGGACCTGGTCTCTAATGCCTGTATACTTCTCTCTGTCTCCACATGTAGGGTTTAGGATTCACACCGGTAGTGCAGGTTGGGGATTACCCATTGCATGTAGATCCTGTACTTGGTGGCAAAGCTAATGTCCTTCCTTTTTCAGGTCCATATCAAGACAGCCACATCTCTCGCAATTCTAGTGTGAATGTCAGACACGTAGAAACCATTGCTTGGAGAGCATTGAAACATAACACACTCTCCAAAAACAATCTGGAAATGTTAATAGACAGGCACCGGAATGGAACTCAGTTGGAAAAAGAAAAAGCAGGTAGGCCAAAAAAAAAACATGGAGAACAATAAAAAAAAAAAAAAAAGTACAAGAGGCAAGGATGTCACGGACCCAACTCAAAAAAATAAATAAAAAGACTGCGTAAATTAAAAATCCATGCTGGGGGGGGGGGGGGAATAGCACTGAGACCATAAACTCATGCAGGAGTTAAAAGGAAGAAGAAAATACAGTACAATAAAGATACACATTGGTGTGGTGAAAGAGAAACATATGACAACTGCCATGTTTGGTTACAATGAACATAAGGCTATAGCAGTAGCTACAGTCTACTTAGTCTACTTGATTGACTGCTGAATTGGTCACAACCTTACACTGAGATAACGATTGTTAGTGAAATAAAGGTTAGAGGTCAGAATGCCTCAGCTGCAGAGCAGTCCCTAGCGCCCTGTGCTAGTTACATGCCCCCCCCTCCTCCCAATATGTAAAGTGCAAAAACATTTAAAAGTGATCTTTTGGGGCCCTTTCCTAACCCTGCGTCCTTGGTTACCACACAAATTATTGTACACCTTCTACAATAATGCACGCCTGTTATAATAGTGGCTGCATTTACTAGCAGTGTGTCTGAGGAAGCTAAGCTTTATATAGCTTAATTCATGTCTGCGATCATTTATATAAATGAGTTAAAAAAATAATTGTTTTAGGGTTCGAACCAATTTGCACTATTCTAACACAGGCATCAGTTGCACATTTTAAATAACTGAAACACCACTCACTTTCAGCTTCTGGCAGTTTGGAGGCTGACAGGGCATCAGATTTAAGTTGCTCTACATCTTTTTTGAGATCCTCATTTTCCTAAATACAAAAAAAAAAAAATCCCATTAAAAAAACAAACCAAATCAAAACAACTAAGGATTACACATTGAGAATGAGTTCCACTGTGATAACTGCGGTCATGTGCTTGGCTGTTCAGTCACTAATACTGGCATGTACTCAGACAAATAGTTTCAGCACATTCTTCAGAAAAGATAAGTATATCTAGGATGGTCAATTTTGGACTGACCTATAACTCAAAAGGTGGGTGACACTTAAGTTATGAACCTGATGTGCATACTCTAAGGTTACTGGTTCAAATCCTTATGAGTCCTATTACTTACCTGTCTTCCTAGGTGTCTCCATAGCCATTGTCCTCCCTGCATGGATGTAGCAGGGGCACTACTGAAACTATCCCATTGCCAGTTAATAAGATTAATGGATACAAATCTCATCCTTACAGGATTTTACTGATAACTAAACAAAACTTACTTGGTACAACAGTGAATTCTATCATAAAACAGTTTGAAAAATTATTTGAGATACATGTATTTTAATTTTAAAAATAAATTTAAAAAAAAAGATTTCAGATAATTCCATTTTTTACCTTAAGAGTTTTATTAGCTGAATATCTGAGTTCTGACAGAATCTTCTCCAATTTGTTGATTTCTTCTTTTAAACTTGAAATAATTCTTTGATCTTCTGATCGCACCCTGGACAATTCTTCTTTCAGATTCTGAATTTCTCTCTTCAGTCTTTCTATCAAGAAATCCCTGTGAAAACAATAAAAAAAAAAAAAGAAAATATCAGAAGTTCATATTTGAATTATATTTACCTGCATATTCTGAATAGTAAAATGAAAAAACAAAATTTTTTTTATGTATCATCTGTTCATTGTTATTTTAGTTCAACATTATTCTGAATATTGTTTAAAAGTAGTTAAAGGCATGCACATAATCAATATTAAAAACTGTTTTTCTGTAATGGACATGAAATTTATATGCTTACTGATTATATTATAAACTGTATGTATAAAAATCAGATTATAAACTGGATATTTGATGATCAGATGATAAACTATATATTCAATGATCAGATTAATCAGATTATAAACTGTATGTCCAACGATCAGAATGTAAACTGTATGTTCAATGATCAGATGATAAACTATATGTTTAATGATAAGATTAATAAGATTATAAATTGTATGTTAAATGATCAGTTACCGTTCATCAGGCTCTGGAGGTTTGTTGTTAACTTCTGAATGAACCTGAAATATAAACAAGTTACAGTTCCAGTATGTTTAATGTAGCAAAAAATTTAAGAAAAAATAAGCTTAGAGTTTCATAAATTAAATGAAACAATTGTGTATCAATACCCATGCAACCTTTGAAAAAAAAACCTTTAAAGAGAACAATTATATATTTATGATAACGAAGTGGCTACGGATACAGCCAATGCGCATGAGCTCTAGCGCTTAGACGGACTATTTTTTGTGTGCGCATTAGGGTTAGGGATAGGGTTAGAGTTAGGGTTAGGGATAGGAGCAATATCTATAGCTGGACCACGAAATCCAGCAATCGCGCATGAAAAATAGTCCGTCTAAGCGCTAGAGCGCATGCGCGTTGGCTGTATCCGTAGCCACTGCGTTATGATAACATTAAAACATATTAAACCACATAGTTCTCATATAGAAATAAAATAACATGCACAAGTCCATATTGTTCTGTTACAAACTGTCATATCAATGTTATATTAGCAGCAATGATATGTTGCATGATGTTCTATTGTTTCATTCATCATTAATTCATAAAATGAGTTAAAGACGAATCATGGTAAAATGGTCAACATACGACAACGCAAATAAAATAAAGCTGAATATAACGTAATCCACCACTGAAATATCATAACCACTGATCAAGAATATATCTCTAAAATATTACATAAACTTCTTAATAACACATCACTGAAAATCATATTTACTTCCACTACTTTTCACCTTCCACACTCTATATCATGTCCTGGTCGTCACACTTTGGTCAACTGCCATTCTGACCATTCACTCACTCGGCCTTTATTATTACACTTAATACAGGAAAAGCACAATGAACTCATAAAATATCCATAATAACACTTTATACATGAACAGTTCAACAAAATACAT
Organism: Bulinus truncatus; assembly: GCA_021962125.1. Classification (NCBI taxonomy): domain Eukaryota; kingdom Metazoa; phylum Mollusca; class Gastropoda; family Planorbidae; genus Bulinus; species Bulinus truncatus. The sequence continues at coordinate 4,060,417 of JAGDYQ010000077.1, read as the reverse complement.
AACATATCCATGACACAAACATAACTTGGCACATTTTTATTACTCACTTCTGGTATAGACATGTCAATTAAATTATCCACAGAGTCATTATCAGCATCAGGCTCAGGTTCCACTTCTTTCACCACCGCTGAAGGTTTAATGTGTTTTGTAAAATCAGAGGCGATCAAAAAATTTGGCGGATTCTGAAAATTTTAATAAAAATGAGAAAATGAGTTTTAAAAAAAAATAAAAATTTCACTCAATGAATATAAAGTCTATTCCATGGATAATTTCAATAAACCTTACATCTGGTAAAGATGGGACTTGGACTAGATGTTTAAAATACTGAAGGTTGCTGCATTTGAAGTAGAACTCTTTTAATCTGGTGAAATGGGAAAAATTATGAAAAAAAAACAACAATTAGCTTCAGAAAAATCAGCAATGATTTAATAAACTTTAAAAAAATGAATAGAAACAGTAACAGAAGCCAAATAGTGATAAAATAGGAATGGATTCATGAATAAAAAAAATGCATCACTTTTTAGAAGAAAATTTCAGTTATTTCATAAACAATGTTTATTTCCTACTTGAAGTGTGAATTTTCTGGTTAAAAAATGTTATTATTTTTTAGTTGTAACTTTTTCCCCAACACGACCCCTTTTAACTTTTTATATAAGTTGTGTCACCCAGCGGCCAAAACAGCATCATAAAGGTTGGGTTCCTAAAGGCTATGGACACTTTTCTTCAAAATGAGCACAATTTATAAGTCAAACATGAAACTACACTTTCCTTCAAAATGAGCACAATTTATAAGTTAAACATGAAACTACACTTTCCTTCAAAATGAGCACAATTTATAAGTTAAACATGAAACTACACTTTTCTTCAAAATGAGCACAATTTATAAGTTAAACATGAAACTAACTGATGGAGAAATGAAAAAAGCTTAACCAAAAAAACGCGAATAACTTTCTCCTATAATGTGGTGAATATAAAGTTTTAAAAATATTTCTGAATCCGTCCCTTCTTAATAAACTACAGCATGATCCTACTTTTTATAACACAAGAGAAACCTGTCTCTGTGTCCCGATAGTGTGTCTGGAGGTAAACCTGGGTGAAGAAGAAAAAAAAGTTAAATGATATGTAGTAAAATCAAAAAGTGATGCCAGCATCTCATATTCGAAAAATTAAAACATCAGATTTGACATCAATAAAAATTATTTGACCAATACAACCAATGCTCCACCACCAATCCTCATAAATAAAAAGAAGGTGACACTTATCAATGAACAAAGGAAAATATCTTTGATCATACTTTTAAAAAAAAATACTTTTTAGACAAACGAATCACTGCGCTGTTAAAAGGTACTTTTTCACCTGAAAACTGTCTCTAATAGCAACATTTGTAAATAAATAACAATTACATGAATAGTTTAGAAATTTAATGTATGTATTTGGAACTAATGTAAGCAAACTAGTAACCAAGAAAGTAACAAATTACAACATTAACAAAATTTAAAAAGCCTCATGTTATTTCCAAAGCTTAGTCAGAAGAAAAAGAAAAGCTTGTAATAATGTCAATGCATTCATTTTATAAGATGAACGAAGTATTACTTTCAAAAATGGAATTAAATATGTTGATTAATAAAACGAGGATGTTAGAAAAAAAGTTTATTTCTGTATAAAATATTCTTTGAACTGCTTCAATTAAATTAAAAAAAAAAAAAAAGGTTTATAAGAGTTTAGAAACAAAAGAAAATGTAACAGATGAAGGATTGAATACATTTTTTTTTAAATTGAAACAGTTTTTGAAATATATTCAATGTTTCTGTAATGGTCTTGATGAGGTATCTGTTATAAAGTATATAGAAATGATAAATATACTTATGACTTTAAAAATAATACTAAGCTTTGATGATTAACAAATAGTTGCTATGATGAAGATGACATGACACCAGATTAAATAATGAAGACTAGCATTGATTAGTGTTTTAACTTTATGTTTTGTCCATCACTACATAATTAAGGTTTGTTTTGTTATTTTTTTTTTACATTTATTTTTACTTTTTAAAATTTACATATCTGTCAAAATAATGATCTCTGAGTACTAATCAATCTTAAATTGCTTGATGAAGAAGACAGATTCCTCTAAGACTGTGACCAAACCCGCCTCATGCCTCAATGACTGGGTTAAAAGAAGAGATTTACTTACTATTTGGTGGCACTGAAATTCACAGCATGTGATTAGTAAAGCTTATATTTTTACCTTTACACTATTAAGTAAATTTACAATCAAGATAAGTGAGACCATTACTTAATGCCCTGAATTTAACCCACAACAAATATCAATTATTTAATATTTTTTATTTCACATAATTATATATACTGTAAGGTCAACAAAAAAACAATTAACAAATATTAATAGATATGAACAAGATATGATAATAACTCTTGCTATTATTGCCATTACTCCTCAAGTAATTCAAATGCATTTCAGGATGATGTCAAAAAAAAAACAAACGTGTTTATTTTCAAAACCAAAAAAAAAAGCCTCTTTCCCAAAAGTGTTAAGTCAGTGTATTTCACAACAATCCAAACTAGATATCACACAAGTTTTAAAATGTATCTGCTCGAATAGAAAACCTGCTACTCAAAGTTAAAAGTGTTAATAGGTGAAAACTGAGCTCAACATTTATCATCAGCTAAGTTATCAAAACCTGAAAAATGAACATGTTTTTTTTTGTTTTTTTTCAAATATTTAGATATTTCTTTGGTTAAATATATTTACCGACCGCCAAAATAAAAGTTATTTTAACATACAGGTGTTAGAAAAAAAATCGCATTGAAGATTTTGTGTAATGTGCAAATGTATAAATATATATGATTAACATGCATGCATGAAATCATTTTTGAATAGCCAAACTTTACAAGGTGAATGTAGAAACAAAAATGTGAATGTATCAAACTAAAGTTGTCAAGTTTAAAATTTTGAAAGCAGTGCATATAGTTTCACTGGTTACAAATTTTCAGCACTAAAAATAATAATAACAAGCAACAAAAAAAAATGACAAATAATATAAGCAAGCAGCAGTCTGAACTGAAAAGACTAGTTAACATATATATATATATATATATATATATATATATATATATATATATATATATGTGTGTTATTTTTTAGCTCAGAGACCAAAAAACGAAAAAACAAACATATAAAACATCATCTACTTGCATCGCATTAAACAGCAAGGGAGGTAAATACCCCACAGTGCTGGCTACTCACTAGAGTGCAGATGAAAGAGTGACTTGACCAGATAGTCATAAAGCTGACACGAGTCCAGTATACACAAGATGATGGGGGCTAACCTACACTGGCCTGCATTTGTCATAGAGTTGGCTCGAGACATATCCAAAGAGCTGAACACTGCACTCACATGAGAATTAAAAAAAAAAATTTTAAATGTACAATTTATGAGAACATTCACCCACTTAAAGTGATAATGAAATTAAACATGTGCAAGAGAAATAATACCAGTGGACATTTTTTACCCCCTTCTTTGGATATTTTAAAATTAATGTTTCAATATAAACGTTCAATCCATTTAGTGTGTACTGGTTGACTGATATAATTTTTTTATATCCTCAACATTTACCAAGCTCTTAGCTATAACATACTGTAGTGGAGATTATTGTTCTTGATTGTCATTACTTTTTTTTATATTGACCAATTTGTCGGCCAGTATTTTTAAGAGTTGTAAAGTGAGAAATATTTTCCAGGTTTGTGACAACCTATTATCAGACTATATATATACAGTAATCCTTAGCTTTGCAATGGTTACTTTCCAAAGTCCCCCACCCCACAGGAAAAAATATTGGTAATCTTTTACGATAAGTATTTTTTAATATTTTTGATAATATTATTGTTCAAGATCATAAAGTTGATGGAATTATAACTAATAAACCTTTTTTAAGGTTTTATAAAACTGTGTCGAGCCCACTAGTAAAACATTTTTACTATTCCTTAACTATTTGGGGGGGGGGGGGGGGGGGGGGGGGGGGGGGGGGGGGAAAAAAAAAAAAAAAAAAAAAAAAAAAAAAAAAAAAAAAAAAAAAAAAAAAAAAAAAAAAAAAAAAAAAAAAAAAAAAAAAAAAAAAAAAAAAAAAAAAAAAAAAAAAAAAAAAAAAAAAAAAAAAAAAAAAAAAAAAAAAAAAAAAAAAAAAAAAAAAAAAAAAAAAAAAAAAACTATTTTAAAAATAAAAGATAGGAAATTCTTGATTTCTGAATACAACATTAAATATTTTGATTGAACTCAAATTATGCCTTTAACTTACCAGCATGTTGTAAAGACAGAATTTCATCCATGTAATCTAACATGTCAATGGAAAATTCGAAACTGGAAAAAAATTTGAATAAATGGAAACTATAAATTTTAGCAAATAGAATTAAGGAGTCGAAATTTTATTTACAAAGGTTATTCACATATTCTAAAACCGAAATGCAACTTTGTATGTTGCTAAAGAATGTATGAGAAAAAAAAAAGATTAAATAACTTGACGTGTCTGAAGAAGTTAAAAAAAATTTTAGTGACTGTGAAATAAAGTTATGAAGTAAATATATTCTAACATATGATGGAGTACATGTGACCCATTTTTGCACAAGCCTGTAAGTAGTGTTACCAGACATCCATATTCTGCACTGAGTATTAGTTTTTTACCCTAAAAAATAAGGTACATAGTATATATTTGCATTTCATTGCTTCACGACCAATCAATACTTTTTACCCCCCTTGTCAGTAAAAATTTTTGTGTCTGTATTTGTTCGCACTTTCCACTGACTACGCAATCTGTCAGCACTTATAGCATCAGCAGCTTGCTTGCTATATTTGTATTGGTCTTTTCTATTTCAGCCAAATTGAGAAATGAACAGCATTTAAAAAACAAGGTACATCGTATACATTTGGATTTCAACACTCCTCCACCACACTTTTTGTTTTTATTTTCAATATTTAAGATGCAGGACCATTTTTTCAAACTGATGGATCAGTAAAGGAAAAAAATGGGGCAATATAAACTTACTAGTTATTGACATCAGCTCCACAGACTTTGTAATACTGTTCATCTGTCATCATGAGATTGCCAGGAATAGTAGGAAACTGGTAAAAACAAAACACATGCTATGGCACTTACACATCATGTATCTCAATAAGAAAGATCAAGCGGAAAGATAAAGCTTTATTTATTTATTTTATTGTTCAATGCATTGACTCAATTTTAAAGTAAATATGGAACCAAAAAAAAACTGCAATTTTAAAAAAAAAAATGAGATCATCAAACCTTTTTGTGGTATTTAAACTTCTGAATTATGAGCCGGCAGTAGCAGGCTATCAACTTGCCGTATCCATCTTTTAAGTGTCCCTGCAAGGTTTTAGAAGACTTAAATTACTGATATGTTAGAAAATGCAAGAGTTCATAAACTTGTTCTTTTTTTTTTTTTTATACATAAAATATTGTGCAGGAGAATATATATTTTGTGATTCAGTGTAATTTCTTTCAGAGGCGACATTTTTACAATGAAAAGATGACAATTCTCCTACACCAAACATCTAATAAATTATGTAAAAAAAAAAAAAGACAAACAAAACCTTGACAATACGAATGTTATATCTAGAATTAAAGCATGGTAGATCATAATCTCATTACTTGCATTATTTTTAGGTCTAGTAAATAAAAAAAAAAAAACAAAATTAAGGGCATGACTATCAGACATTTAAAATTTTTTTTACCCACACAAGAAAGATTTAAAAATGGAAAAAAAATTCAATGTACAAGGATTTATGTTTTGGTAATTTAAAAAAAAAAAAAACTGGAAGAAGTAAAAATATATTTTCATTCCATGTCCTACCCATAATTTTCCCAGTTCTCGGATTTGTGATCCATGCTTCACAGATTCTTGCACAACCTACATCAAAAAAAGAAATTTAATGTCAATTGTGATGTCAAAGTGATTCGGAAGAAAAAAAAAGTTCTTTAAGACATTTTAATTCAGGTACTTTTTGATGTTACTTGGTGTTACGTGATGTTATGTCATGTTACTTTTTGTAATGTGATGTTACTGATGTTCAAGTTGTGTTGATAAGAAATGTAGGATAGGAAAACTGGGATAAATGTTGAAATTATTGATTTCTGAAAATGTAAATTCTTCTTGTGCTAATGGTAATAAGGTTATCAAATGTTAGACTATTATTGTGCTTGTCTATCCGAGTTCAATTTTATTCAAAATCAGACATTTATGATATTCTTAGATGTCAAACTTAATAGCCATTCTTAAAAACAAAATACAAATATAGAATTGTGATTTAAAAAAAAAAAAAAAAAAAACATGCCATGAGCAACCACTAAAGTAAATCAAGACATTGCCCACATTGGGGTGTCCATCTCTCATGATCTTGTGTATGACCTGCAGGAACTTCCAGCAAACGATGGGGTGGGCTTGCAGTGGCATCCTGGCAGCAACAGCCCAGAACATTCCAGCCCCGTTGTCTTGAAATGTGCCCAGCACAACATCTTGGTGGTTTTTGCTAAGGATAATTTAGACAGGCAAGTTCAAGAACATATATATGTGGCTGTAACGACAACTCCAAACAAGGTCGCATGGTGGTGCAGTGTTGGCGATGCAGTGTAGGCGCTGGACTGTCCATCTTAAACGGTCCCAGTTTTGACCCTAATTGAAAGCATCAACATTTTTTCAGGTCACAAGTATACCCAGCTAAAATGGATGCATGAAACTAGTTGGGGAAAGCATGGGGCTACTCACATATGTATGTTTCCCATCGTGCCTCTAGGGCCATTGCACCCTCGGCTGTGTTGGGGATGATAGAAGGGTAAAAATTGTCCCATTTGTGGTTTATAGGATCTAAGACAAAAACATCATTACAGGGAATTAAAAAAAAAAATCCTTTAGGGGCCAAAGCTCCAAAAATCCAAATTTAATAAGTTCCTCATTCATTCCAACAACAAATCCTTTAAGTTACAGATTTGTTATTCTTACATAAAGCATATAAAATGGATTCGTTTGGACCCCACACTTTTAAAAAAGAAAATTTGCAATAATAACATTCCAATAGTACTGCAAAATAATAAAAAAATAAAAAAGTAAAGCTTTTAATAAAAACTACACCCAGTGTTTTCACACAATGAAAAAAATCTTATAGGTGGCATTGAGATCTTTAAGTCTCCTTAAAAAAAAATCATTTACAACCTATAAAATGACTAACCATAAGGTTTCACAATAAAGATAAGAAATCAAAATGTCACATAATCAAAATATTTTCAATTGATTTCCCCCCCCCCCCTGTTTCTTCTGATATACAAAACAACATCTGTTACCAGTACAGAAATAAGGATGATAATAAGAATAAACATTACAGCTGTGTGGAAGGGCAGAGTACACAGTGGCTGTTTACATATTTGACAGATGCTCAAGAGGCTAAGTTGCCGGGGGAAAATACAAATCTCAACTTTGGACTCCAGTAGTCCTGGGAATACACACACACACGAGGACACTGGATCTGCCATTACAAGTATGATTAAATAATTCTGTCCCAGTCCATGTCACCAGTACCCAATAAGTCTACGTGTCAGTCTGACCTACTTACTTAGCATAGCTTAAAGAGATGAACATTGGCCCTGTGCACTTAGTGACAATATCCCAGGCCATCCCGTCCATATCTCAGTGACAGACATACACAACAACAGACTTAGCATAACAGACTTCCACCATTGTGAATTCAGATTACGTATAGAATAAAATAAGAGCGATATATACCAGGGGTCGGCAACATATGGCTCGCGGAGCCGCATATGGCTCTTCCGATGTCAAGTTGCCGCCTTCCAGTTCCAAGTGCAAATAATAATAATTATATTATTTTATATACCTAAACCTAATCAAATACATGTACCATAATATTGAAACAACAATTTTAGTGACTCTTTAAAAACTGAGAAAATTGTAAATTATAACTTTTGGCTCTTCCGTCTCAAAAGGTTGCCGACCCCTGATCTATACCAACTGTTCAATAAATATTACCGAAATAAGAATAAAAGTGTATCATGATACAATGTATAAGCAGTATTCACTGCAGGTTTTTTTTATTGCGGCTAACATGACACCAATATATAACCTCGGCCATATAATAAACATGTGGGGGGGGAGGTGGACTATGCACGCTTGTTTGTAAGCTGCTGGCAGATCAATATTTTCTAAGTCTATGATTTAATGAGCACTCTTCAAATAGATCGATTTAAGAAAGACAGACCATGGCCCGTAGGCCCGCGGTTCTCAACCGGCACACATACTGTCTTTGACCGGGACCTCAAACAGATCTCAGGAGTCCCTCAGCCAGCATAGAACACGGGGCGTTCAGGTCATCACTGCAGCGCCTACACCGCACCGTACTCCATTGTAGACGCCCTATACGAGTTCCACCAGTATGTATATATATATATATATATATATATATATATATATATATATATATATACACACACACTTTTCTAGCTGTTATCCTTCAATTTAATAACAAAAAGAGTTATTGAACTCTGATCAAATACTCGTTGAATAAACAAACAAAAAAAAAAGTTTCAATAAATTTCAATAGACATATATATCAAGTCCCTTCTATGGTGGTGTTGTGTTTGTGTGTATGGAGGGGGCGAACATTACATATTTTAATGAGAAGTTATGCCCCACCCCTCCGAAAGATCTAAATGTAACAAGGTGAGTGAAATAAATTGCTTAACTTTATTTCTTCCTCAGGTTGGAGGGACAGACCATTAGACAAGAGTTTTTCAAATGACATAAATCTTTTATGTCAAGTTTGTCTAGTGCAGCGCATTAAATTGTTGTTTTATATAGTTTGCATTCATTTGTGTGTGTTTTGGGGGGGGGGGGGGGGGGGGGGGGGGGGGGAAAAAAAAAAAAAAAAAAAAAAAAAAAAAAAAAAAAAAAAAAAAAAAAAAAAAAAAAAAAAAAAAAAAAAAAAAAAAAAAAAAAAAAAAAAAAAAAAAAAAAAAAAAAAAAAAAAAAAAAAAAAAAAAAAAAAAAAAAAAAAAAAAAAAAAAAAACTGTGTGTGTGCTCGTCTACCTAGCCCCGCCCCCTTGTCATTGTTGTCATCCATTCTCTATATCAACAAAAGTCTGCCAGTCTATTTTCACGTTGGTGTTTTTTTAATTATCCTATTGAAAACCACACCGACCTATAAAAAAACATTAAAAAACAACACACATTCACTATTTTCAGCGTGTACAATTTCTCCGGAAATCTTATAACGGCCCCCCACCCCACCCACCCCGTCCTGGGATGAGACTGTGTACTATAACATGTTCTGGAGGAGTTGTAACGGGGCGCCCTAACTGCAACTTTCACAAAAGTTTCATGCACAACGACGCACAGTCACAGCGATAAGCTTTGGGGTGGCAGGGGGGGGGGGGGGGAGTGGTGTTAATAATAGTTCCAGGCAGCTAACCTGCTGCAGTGGTGACCGGACCCGCAACCTCCACCATCCCCCCTTCTTACGCCTTCTGAGCTCACACATGTGAAGCCGAGGTCACAGGTCACTGTCTGGTATCTTCAACACCAAGTGTTGAACATTTGCCACAATATTTATTTATTTTTTAAACGGAACAAGATTTGGTCGACCGTTTATGATTCATTTTTTTTTCATTAGCGCACCCGGCGATCAGCTACACTGTGGATTCGATCCCAGCACATCTCAGTGACAAATGAATCTCAACGCGCGGGGGCCTGGGCGGAGACTCTTGTCGCCACACCTAACAGTCCCGTCCGTCCCCCCCCATCGGGTCACTGCTTCAAATACAGCTAATCATCGGGTGGAGGGGGACAAAACGCACATAAACAGTGCAGGATGTTTTGTAAAGTTTCCCCACAACAATGCCATTCCTAATAACAGTGCACTGTTGTACACCCAACGATGATGTTCACCGGTTACCCCCTCTAAACGGGGGGGGCGTCAAAAGTGTAACAGGAAGTCAACCTCCAGTCAACAGCTGACGTCACGTTTCGTTACATCCCAACGTGGCAGCACTTTGTTCTAATGAGTGCGTCACCGCGACTGTGACAGGGAACAGTGTCTACGTGTTGGACACACAAGAAGAGTGAACTGTCGGCTCAGTTGCAACTTTGCAACTCACTCAGAGAGGTCACCAGACTCTCCGCTAAGGTCATCACCTGCCTTCAGCCACCTGTGAGCGAGCCTTCACCCAAACTATCACATAATGTGCAATGGCCGCGAAACTTTATTTAAAAACTCTTTGCCCACATTCTTATTGTATTAGTACCCGGATTGTATTACTCGGCTGTTACGGTCGGTCAAGGCATGGGGGACAAGGAAGGTTCAGCTACTGTTATTGCTGGGTACAAAGATGGGAAGGAGGGTGTGTCCGCATAACGCTGGTGCTGCCTATACCATTATAAAAGACCAGTGCAGAAAAATCTCCAAGTTGTTCTACATGCTCAAGTGCACAAACATCTCTAAACGAGTGCACAAACATCTCTGAACGGGTGACATCTGTTTCAAGGGCGAGAGCCTCTTGTAGGAATAGATCAGCAAAGATGTTGTGGGTTACAGGCAAACTTACCTGGGGTGTAGGGAGGGAAGGGGGCTCTCAGCAATAGATTATATGGGCGTAAATATATCAGGTGTCGTTTTATAAACGGAAGCCCTAAAAGATCACCTCCACTGGCCTACCCATAAGAGAGGCTCTGCCCCAGCAATTAAGATGATAGAGGGCCGCCAGACAATTCTGTTCACAGAGATAGAGACAGACGACTGTTGAGTCTACGCGAGGTCATCGTAACATCGCTGCAATCAAATGAGGGGAAAAAACAAAATCTATGTAAACTTGCTGGAGTGACAAGTGACCTGCGATCATGTAAAGAATTGTGAGAATGCTTCAATCTCACCAGATAATGGGCCAGGAAGTGCAGACCTACTACCGTGACCAGCAGTGAACAAAGCCATGCCTCTACCAAAACTTAAAAAAAGAAAAATGAACTTCCGCCGAATTTTTTATTTTTATACAAAACAAACGAAGCCTCTGGGTATAGGATGATGCAGATCCGATCCAATGACAACGATAAATAAATGATTGCGTGAAAATATTTGTTACTAACGTGCCCCGCAAAACCTTTGAAGAGTTATCTTCCGGTAGGTTTGAACGGTAGGCTAGGTTATTTTTGGTTTCGGACAGATCCGATTTTTTCATGATTTCATTACATAATTTAAAGATGCAATATATTGTAGAAATACAAAAGCAAACAAACAAATATTTTAATGGAATGATTTCATATTTTGGCCATTGGGTTTCATGTTTAAAAACCGAAGAAACTATTCAAAACTGTAGATTTAAAAAAAAAATCATTTATCGAATCGAGACGCCAGAAGACGCCTTTTTGAATTTTACTTTCGATATAGACGCGAGAGCGGCGAGACCGCCATCATTTATATAGAAGATACCACACAGAGTATAACTTCACGTGAGTTGTATGCGGCTTCTATTGACCCAGTTGTTGTTTTTTGTTTATATTATTTTTAAATTTTGTTAAACAGACTAAGGTGCGAGCCACGTGTAACAACTACCCCGGATCTATGAATCCCAACAATACATGATGACACACAATGACCACGACAAGCAGTTTCACAATGTCACACGTGAACAGAACTTACAACGTTACTAGAACCGCGTTGATTAGAAGAAATGATAAAATGAAATTAAAAAAAAAAAAATACCCATCATGTGCCATCGTTGCCGGGTCATCATGCCCTGTGACTGTTTAAGACATGTTTATGTGCTGAATGCACGCAGGAAAAACTGATGAGGCGCTGCCCCAGAAACACTGGAATGTCCGAACTAAGTATATTACAGGTGTAATATAGAATAACAAGGGCGGTCACGCGTCGTGTCAAGGTCATGTCACTGAGAGATGCGGCCCGCTATTTTATATTAAATTAATAAATAAAAATAAAATATGCGCGGTGACTGTTAAAGTGTCAGTCAGGGAGATTATTGTTTCTCGAGTAAATCACAGTACTCAAAATAGACTTACTTCCGTGAACGAAAGTATAGTTGGTGCGCATCATCATATTTGGAGACACTTAGCGATCAAATGAAGAAAGACTGTCGACCTGAGAGTCCTGGGTTCGAGCCTCAGTGAGAACCATGTG
>JAGDYQ010000077.1:4029088-4047695 GCA_021962125.1 Bulinus truncatus | reverse complement strand
TAATAGAATTATAATTATTTAACATATGTATGTAATAGCACTTTTCATTGATGTGTGGCCACTGATCATAATAGAATTATAATTTTTTAATATATGTATGTAATAGCACTTTTCATTGATGTGTGGCCACTGATCATGATAGAATTATAATTATTTAATATATGTATGTAATAGCACTTTTCATTGATGTGTGGCCACTGATCATGATAGAATTATAATTATTTAATATATGTATGTAATAGCACTTTTCATTGATGTGTGGCCACTGATCATTGGACATTTCTAAATGCTAAACCTTGGCCCAATTTTCCAGCTAGCTCTAAATTCGCTAACTGGCGATCCGCTCCTGAATGTTGAAAGTGTTGTAGTTTCATTGATTATATTCCTCTCGGTGATTGTCGGCGTTAGATAAAATGATTGAGTCATAAAACTGAAAGTGGGGCGACCTCTACACACGGTAGAATGGTAAACATCTCAGCCGTATTTTTTCAACTAGCAGTATTGATCATGTCACGGCTCGTTTTTTTTTTTTTGTTGTTGTTTTTTTCACGGGTATTTGAATTATTGTCTGATGCGAAAAAATTGTTTACGTTTGTTCAATCACGCTGCTGAGCTGTTTACTTGCTTTGTTTCGAACTAATTTGTCAGTTTTATTTCGTCTGCCACTGTTCATTCTACGTGTCACGCCTGCTGAAGTAATAGATTTGCCCGTTGCCTACTATACATTAGCTACATTCAAACTGAACTCATTGTGTTTGAATTGTGGATAGACCTTGTTCTAACTTCAAGCTACTCTTCTTTGCTTTTCTTTAAACTCTTGTGTCTCTCCAGCGGGCACGGTTATGGGCAGTCTTCTTGTGTCCACGACACACCTGGCCTTTCCATCTCTTTCAGCTTATCTTCTTAATGCCTGCTTCGACCTCCCCCATGTTTAACCTTATCTGCCGCCATATCCCTTGATATAGATAGGCAAACTATGGACCCACACTACCAACTGTATGCTTATATTCTATCTTGTGCTATGCGGGCCCGAGAAGTTCTTTTTGCCTCGGGCTCACAAATATTTATGAAAATCTTTGCCTAGGGCCTCCAAAGACTTAAGAAAGGCCCTGCCTGTTACATGACTCGTTATATGCAGCGTGCGACTCAGCCATTTCCATAACATTATGTTTCGCCTACCCTAAGTACTGTTTTTTTTTTACATCACACACATACCCGAGAACGGCCACATCAATAAATTCTGGTCTCAGGTGTAAAAGAAGGCGCGTGGGCATAGCGGCATCGAAATAAGACCCAAGATGCCCACTGCCTGACGCACCACCGACAGTGTACAAATGTCATGATTATTATTTTTGTAAAACTATTTGCGAGAGGGCACCAAGGTTGTTGGAGACTCTTCTTTGTTGGTCCCTATAAGAAAATGTACATACAAGTATATGTTTTTGTGTTCATGAAAGTGTATGTTTATGTGTTCATACAATTATTTTTTGTTTCTGTGTACATGCAAATATATGTTTATGTGTACATCCGAATCAGCCCGTAGCGTGAAAATTCTACAGCAGGGGCCAGGCAATACATTTTACTAAGTAGAGCAAATAAGTAGAGGGGGCCAGACAAAACGCAGGGTAGCCCCCCCCCGCACGCTACGGGCCTGATCCGAATGCTTCGGGCATGATGGGCTTCCCTGAGTTTTGTACACCTTGTACCAGTTGCACTCCTCCCTCTCTCATTAGGCCTGTACCTGAGGCTGCTGTTGCCATGTTTCGGGAATTTAAACTTTAACGCAACACAATTACATTACTATTATTATTATCTATTATTACTCTCCAATCAGTGCATGATTTATATATAAGCTACACAAGCTGTAGCTTAGGACCCCCCCCCCCCCCACTTTTTATGGAGCCTCCAAAATTTGTGTCCGAGTGAGCCAATGGTCATATATACTTCAATATTTGGCACTGACATGTAATATCAGGACTTACAAAGGGTCCTACATCTCAAATAGCTTAGGGTCATATCAAATCTAAATCTGGCTCTGTCTCCAATATATCCCAGCTAGGTTTGTTACATGTGCATTTGTATATAGTATCAACGTTCTTCCAGTGACTCTGTTGTTCTTGCTGTATCGGATGGCTAGGTTCGTCATGCCTTTCATTACTCGCGCTCCAAGTCCCGCCAGATTTGACGAAATTAGGCAATTTAGCTAATCGCGGCACCAGTTAAAGAGAAACTACCATCATCGCCACCATAACGTGGCAGGAAGTGAAGGTGGTGTGAGCGCTTGAGATTATCAGCTTTAAAGTTGATATCTCTCGATGGAGCATCATGTCCGCCTGTATGAACGTGTTTATGTGTATGTGCGCGCGCGGTTTTTTTTTAATCACAAGCACTGCTCTGATTATGTTCGCTGTATGAATTTTTTATCTTGGTCAGTCTGGCGAAGGCTGTTGCGTTTCGTTGAGGAAGACAGAAATTATTGATCTAGAGTTGGTTGAACCTTACATTACGCACTGTGATAAGTTAACTGAGATGAAATATTTGTCAATGTCCAATATTGATCTAGGGTTGGTTGAACCTTACATTACGGACTGTGATAAGTCAACTGTCAATGTCTAAATTAACGCCCTTCATTTGTTGTTTGTTGCTGTCTCTGATTGTGTGTTTATGGTATGCGACGAGTGCATGGGTGGGCAACCTTTAGGAACCGCTGGTCACATTGGATTCATAAAGTTGACACAAGAACGCACTAAGAGCAGAAGTTACATAGAAGGGCCGGGCTGGAGTTTTTATATGAACTAAGAGAAAATAAATGCCATTAAAATTGACTGGGCGGTCCATATCAAACAACTAAACTGGCCATAATCGGACCACGGGCCGCATTTTGCCCATGCCTGATATTGACACCATTCCTTCTACTCTGAATTTGTTTTTTAAATGGCTTGATTTACTTAAATAAATTAACTCAATAATTTGATGACAGATCATGGAAATAGAACATATGAAGATTGGTTTTTAAAAAAAAAAACGTCTTATCAACAGTGTGAAGCTTAATCCTGGCATGTATTCACCACGTTTTCACCCCTGGATGACTTTATCAAACACGTTTCATTAGTTGCTCACCGAGCTAGATCGGGGGGTGACAGTCCAATCGTTAGGCTCAATTGAAACTTTATTTTTTTTTTCCAAGCTCTTTGCTGGAACTCGCTAAACCAAAGATGGTGGTGATGATGAGTTTGATAGGCATACTTTTATTGACGGGTTGGAAATCCTATGGAGTCTTTCAAGACATAGGCTATAGCTTTTCATGGTGCCTTCATGGTCACTTCAATATAGGCTGTGTGTGGATCAATATGGAATTGTAGTGCTTGTTACGGGAAGCTACTTAAGTATAACTTACCGCTATGCGTACACAAAACCCGGTTAATATACACAGACTGATTAAACATTTCAGGAATCTTTCTACTGTGCAGTCAACATTTATCACTTTTGTGTGTATACTCTCATGGCAGTATGTATTGACACACTTGATACTCTCAAGGCAGTATGTATTGACACACATGATACTCTCATGGCAGTATGTATTGACACACTTGATGCTCTCATGGCAGTATGTATTGACACACATGATACTCTCATGGCAGTATGTATTGACACACATGATACTCTCATGGCAGTATGTATTGACACACTTGATACTCTCAAGGCAGTATGTATTGACACACATGATACTCTCATGGCAGTATGTATTGACACACTTGATGCTCTCATGGCAGTATGTATTGACACACATGATACTCTCATGGCAGTATGTATTGACACACATGATACTCTCATGGCAGTATGTATTGACACACTTGATACTCTCATGGCAGTATGTATTGACACATGATACTCTCATGGCAGTATGTATTGACACACATGATACTCTCATGGCAGTACGTATTGATACACTTGATACTCTCATGACAGTATGTATTGACTCACATGATACTCTCATGGCAGTATGTATTGACACATGATACTCTCATGGCAGTATGTATTGACACACATGATACTCTCATGACAGTATGTATTGACTCACATGATACTCTCATGGCAGTATGTATTGACACACATGATACTCTCATAGCAGTATGTATTGACACACATGATACTCTCATGGCAGTATGTATATACACATGATACTCTCATGGCAGTATGTATTGACTCACATGATACTCTCATGGCAGTATGTATTGACACACATGATACTCTCATAGTATGTATTGACACACATGATACTCTCATGGCAGTATGTATATACACATGATACTCTCATGGCAGTATGTATTGACACACATGATACTCTCATATCAGTATGTATTGACACACATGATACTCTCATAGCAGTATGTATTGACACACATGATACTCTCATGGCAGTATGTATTGACACACTTGATACTCTCATGGCAGTATGTATTGACACATGATACTCTCATGGCGGTATGTATTGACACACATGATACTCTCATGGCAGTATGTATTGACACACTTGGTACTCTCATGGCAGTATGTATTGACACAATGATACTCTCATGGCAGTATGATACTCTCATGACAGTATGTATTGACACACATGATACTCTCATGGCAGTATGATACTCTCATGGCAGTATTTATTGACACATGATACTCTCATGGCAGTATGTATTTACACACATGATACTCTCATGGCAGTATGTATTGACACACATGATACTCTCATGGCAGTATGTATTGACACACATGATACTCTCATGGCAGTATGTATTGACACACATGATACTCTCATGGCAGTATGTAGTGACACACATGATACTCTCATGGCAGTATGATACTCTCATGACAGTATGTATTGACACACATGATACTCTCATGGCAGTATGTATTGACACACATGATACTCTCATGGCAGTATGTATTGACACACATGATACTTTCATGGCAGTATGTATTGACACACATGATACTCTCATGGCAGTATGATACTCTCATGGCAGTATTTATTGACACATGATACTCTCATGGCAGTATGCATTGACACACATGATACTCTCATGGCAGCATGTATTGACACACATGATACTCTCATGGCAGTATGTATTGACACACATGATACTCTCATGGCAGTACGTATTGATACACTTGATACTCTCATGGCAGTATGTATTGACACACTTGATACTCTCATGGCAGTATGTATTGACACACATGATACTCTCATGGCAGTATGTATTGACACACATGATACTCTCATGGCAGTATGTATTGACACACTTGATACTCTCATGACAGTATGTATTGACTCACATGATACTCTCATGGCAGTATGTATTGACACACATGATACTCTCATAGCCGTTGCTTCTTCCGAAATAATCGTATTATATGAACTGTACAGGGAATGTTTGTTTCAATGTATTTCAGTTTGTAGTATGAATACTTAGAACTTTCCTCGTACACCGACGTGTCTCATTTTTTTAAATTCAGCTCTTCATAAACATATTTTATTGTAACTGCTGTCTTGCTGATCTGGCGGTTAGTATCTTAAGTAAAAAAGTTTTGACTGATCCACGATAGTCGCTGGTTCTATTTACACTTGTACTGGCTTTCATTTGACTCTGTTCTGCATTGAACCGTTACTAAATATATCACACACACACATCCAAGCATACCCTTACGTGGACGTGTCTACCTTTACTACTACTAGACGTAGAAGTAGCTGCTGAACAGGCAAAATTATATTATATTGTTGTATCACCTTCATAACACACAATGACACCAATAATGACTTTTGTAGATGTTTTCATAACGACCTATAGAATTAGACCTTTAAAAAATACTTCAGTTGTCGAGCATGGATGTGTCACCGGTCTTTTTTTTTTCACGCGACCTACTTTTGTCATCCATTGAAAAAAAAAAGCGGTTGGTGCTTACTTTCATGTCCTTGTGGTGAAATAAATTTGATGACTGTACACCTGAGGGTCCCTGGTTCGATCTCCTGTGAGGACCAAAATATACACACAAAAAATGAATATTTCAGTTCATAGTTAAAGTCCCCGCTGTATCTCTCGTTGTGCCTCCAAGGCCATTGCACTACCGGCTATGGTTGGGATGAAAGAAGGGCACCATAAAAACCGTTCCATTAGTGGTATGTAGGATCTAAGAGATCTCATCTCATCCATACAGGGACATCACACGCGCACGCACGCACACACACCTGTCGCTTCCTCGTGGTCATTTGTTAGACCAGAGGGTACTTTCTTTACTTTACCATGTTTCTCCCATTTTTTTTTTTTTTTGAAACTACAAAAATTCGAAATCACTGTCGATAAAACGGCTTTGCTTTGCTAACAACTGTGCATCTTGAAGTTGTATTGATTTATAAAACAGTTTCATATAATCTTTTAATGCCGGGAGGAATGGACAATGGTTGAATTATTGTATCAAGCCATGACGTTGCCATGACGTTAAGTTTTGAAAGGGAAAAAATAATGATTTTTAAAAAAAAATATGAACAAAATAAAATTTGAAAGGTTTACTAGCATGTGATCTAAACATGTTGACGTTGTAGGCACTTAATATATGCTTGTGTATATCGTACACTCGGGGGGGGGGGGAGAAAGTAAAGTTCCCTAATGACCAGAGGGGCAGATGAAGTGTAGAGTTATCTGTTTCTTTAACAATAGTGCGGTTAGAACTACGCCCAGCAGCTTTTACTTCCCAAACTAAGTCAGGTACTCATTTAGAGATGGAGTGGGGGGGGGGTAGTAACCAACTTTTACCAGAACCTGTACAACTTCCATTGTTTCTCACCGAGGATCGAAGCCGGGGCTCTCAGGTCGACTGTTGAGATCTCTACACCGCTCGACCATCTGTCCCTCAAAGTGGGAGTGTATTATCAAAATGACTGCTCCATTTATTCCTCATGACATACTGGTCACTCTGGCCGTTTGTTCTTACTTCCACTGTACTCGCCTCACACAAACGCAATGGAGTGCGCGGGCTAATCAGTATGTTTGTACGGCAACATTCAGTCATTTAGCATGGGGGTCTCTATACTCATGGGGCAGTCGGGCATTTGTCAGAATTTAGACTAGTCCGTTAAATGGATCATGAAAAGTTGTGAAAAATCACAACTGTAAGGTGGCACGAGCAGTGTGAGCAATTTCTCCAAACAGAAATTGGTTTGATTGGAATTTTGAACTGCATTTGGTTTATGTTGCGAAATTCGAATAAAAAATTGTTGGTTTCGATTTTTTGGATGATCGAATATTTTTTTGAGTACTGCTGTGTTATATAATCTTGGGTCTTTTTTTTTTTAACTCAAGATCATATTTTGTTCTTTTTATTTGCCTGATCTTAGGTCAACAAAACACAATTCCAAATGGCAGCCCTGCAACAGGCACGACGGCTGCAGTGTTCAGGGGGGCAGTGTCTGTACATTTAACTGGTATGAGTGGGGATCGAATATGTCACCTTTACTTCGCCGGTCGGACTCACTGCGCAACTGCTATAGATCTGCCCCACAGATTGTATATATTGAGCAGGATGCGCACCCTCGATCACCGCCATATTTGTTATTTGTAAAACCGGTGAGACCCGTATTTTGGTCATTGTTTATCAAGCAATTCCTTATGCTCCACCTTGAGAGATGGCCAAAAACACGAAACAGCAGGGCATTTTTTTTAGCCAATTAGAGGACTTTTTATTTGCGGTCATTCGTTCTGTTCAATATATGTTCTGTCTGTCTGTCTTACGTACGACCTTCATGACACATTTCACGCTATCCTCATGTGTCACTACAAAAATAAGTACCGGGTAGGCCTACATATATTGTGATTCAGAAATATAGAAATTAAGGACTGATTGTGATCTCGCCCCCCCCCACACCCCCCATCTTCTTCCCTCTTTCTCCTTTCGTCCCGCTTTTTGAAACTCGTCTTTTAAACACACCTTCATTTTTTTAGATCTACTTTCACTGTAGTTTTAAACACACCTTCATTTTTTTAGATCTACTTTCACTGTAGTTTTTAAACACACCTTCATTTTTTTAGATCTACTTTCACTGTAGTTTTAAACACACCTTCATTTTTTTAGATCTACTTTCACTGTAGTTTTAAACACACCTTCATTTTTTTAGATCTACTTTCACTGTAGTTTTAAACACACCTTCATTTTTTTAGATCTACTTTCACTGTAGTTTTAAACACACCTTCATTTTTTAGATCTACTTTCACTGTAGTTTTAAACACACCTTCATTTTTTTAGATCTACTTTCACTGTAGTTTTAAACACACCTTCATTTTTTAGATCTACTTTCACTGTAGTTTTAAACACACCTTCATTTTTTTAGATCTACTTTCACTGTAGTTTTAAACACACCTTCATTTTTTTAGATCTACTTTCACTGTAGTTTTAAACACACCTTCATTTTTTTAGATCTACTTTCACTGTAGTTTTAAACACACCTTCATTTTTTTAGATCTACTTTCACTGTAGTTTTAAACACACCTTCATTTTTTTAGATCTACTTTCACTGTAGTTTTAAACACACCTTCATTTTTTTTTAGATCTACTTTCACTGTAGTTTTAAACACACCTTCATTTTTTTAGATCTACTTTCACTGTAGTTTTAAACACACCTTCATTTTTTTAGATCTACTTTCACTGTAGTTTTAAACACACCTTCATTTTTTTAGATCTACTTTCACTGTAGTTTTAAACACACCTTCATTTTTTTTAGATCTACTTTCACTGTAGTTTTAAACACACCTTCATTTTTTTAGATCTACTTTCACTGTAGTTTTAAACACACCTTCATTTTTTTAGATCTACTTTCACTGTAGTTTTAAACACACCTTCATTTTTTTAGATCTACTTTCACTGTAGTTTTAAACACACCTTCATTTTTTTAGATCTACTTTCACTGTAGTTTTAAACACACCTTCATTTTTTAGATCTACTTTCACTGTAGTTTTAAACACACCTTCATTTTTTAGATCTACTTTCACTGTAGTTTTAAACACACCTTCATTTTTTTAGATCTACTTTCACTGTAGTTTTAAACACACCTTCATTTTTTTAGATCTACTTTCACTGTAGTTTTTAAACACACCTTCATTTCTAGTACTCCCTTCAGTGTAGTTTTCCAACCCCTGCATAACATGTTGATGTGTGAAGGTCATAAAGTGCAGACACTGTGAGGGATAGAAACTTGTTATTTCTGTCCTCAGTTCGTGGCTCAGTTGTTTTGTGCAACAGATATTACTTGACTTATTCAGATTCGAGCAAACACAACTAAAAATTTGATACATATATATATATATATATATATATATATATATATATATATATATATATATATATATGTATATTGAATACCCACTTCTCTTAAAGCTCTTTCACATAATGGCAATTAATTTATGGCTTTTCTTTTCATGAGATATGTGTAATAGAAAGAAACATCTAGTTAATTAGTAATAAAAAAAATTACGTCCGTTTTTTTAGCACAGTATTTTTTTCAAACATTTATTTGGATACAAAACATCTGTGGGGCAAAAATGATCAGAGTTGGCAACCGTCTGCGCTCTTTTAGCACTATATTGTCTTCTAACTCTTTCTTTAAAGAGTTGGCAACAGTCTGTGGTGCTTCCCTCGGGTAGCTCATATTTATCAAGAGTTTGAGAAAGGACGTATGTTTCCATCTGGGAATCATCTCTTGCTGTATGGAAAAAAAACAACACCGTGTACTATGTTACATTCGTTGGTTTTAATTCTATGACTGTTGGTACCAGTCACTTAAAACCTACTTCAAGCCTACCGGTCTTAATGACTAGGCAACTTCAGAGAGTATTGATCATGTCTGCACTGCCTTCGTCCACGAAGCAAAAACACATTTTGTATCTTTTTCTTTAACCCCACACATTAGTGGCTAATAGACTGTAGTTTTCTTGAACATACTGTAGTAGTATGAATAAGCATTATGACATTGGCGGAAATCCTCGAAATTAGTCAACTATTTTCATGAACAATTATCCAAAAAATTTATGAAAAATATCTAGATTACTAGCTGTACCCTGCAAAACCTTTGCATAGAGTTATATCCCCTTAGGCTAGATAGGTAGGCTAGGTTATTTTTGGTTTCGGGCAGAGCCGATTTTTTCATGATTGTATTTTAAACTGGAATACTGTGTATTAATTCTTTATTTTCGATTTAACGCAGAACCCAAATCGCTATTATTTTATTAGATACTAAATATATTGAAAATAATCAGAATTTTATATTTAAATGACAAAATAAATTAGCTGAGATTTATTTTTATAGCATTTTATTATATCGCAGTGGCTACGGTTCGGTCCGACCGAACCCGTATTTTTTTTACTTCGGGCACCAGCCATAGATAATATTGCTCCACACCCTAACCCTAATCCTGAAAAAAAAATATTTCTGAATTTTTTTTTATATATGCCATGTTTCTTATACCCTAATATAATGGTTTTGGCTGGTGCCGTAGCCACTGTGTTATTATATTTAGATTTCTCCAAAAATATCTGGATTAAAAAAAAATCCAGATGGCAGCCCAGAAATTTAGTTTCGAAGTACTGACTCACTGTGACTCCACGTGTGGACAAAGCCAATGACTCGTGTTATCCCTGAATGCAGATACATCTTATAAGTATCACTCGTGCGTCACACACATCAACTATTTACAACATTTTATTCATGAGCTGTTAGTCACAAATGTTAATGTCTTGCACATGTCTCTGCCTTCAGGACGTCAGGCCTTCTTACCGAACCAGCAGCAGCTCGCCAGTGTTGGCTGTTGTGAAATGGCTGTTTGGAATGCATGCCATGTTGTTGTACTTACCTGACAAATCCATTGTCCCCATTAAAACAAACCAAGTTTTTTTTTCTTCCGTTACATAATTTTTGCGTTTTTCTGTCCCCAGAGTGTACAATACCATCCTCTCCTTCCACCTCCCGGCTAGTTGAATAAGTATACATTTATTATTTTAAACGTTATTGTTCATAGTGTATCTTATCTTTCCGTTATATTGATCCTACACACACAAACTGGGCAACTGTATTGTTACAGGCAGGGACATTGTAAGGTTATAATTGCCATTCATTATTTTGTAAACAAAGATGGGTTAAACTTCGTTAAAGTAATGATAATAAAATATAAAACACGAGAGTTTTTATTTTTAGTAAAATCTTACCATGTTCTTTTGAATGAATGATTATTAAAGCAGTAAATGATGTTACATTTAAACGATTCGACATGCTGTTAGAACACACATACACACACAGTTGTTTGGCCATTTCGCTCAGTAAACTCTATACAAAGACACAGGAGTCACATGTGTACGGAAACCCTTGTTGATGAATGAATGACTTTGTAGAGTTGGCATTTAACGTCAACTGTTACTTATGTATCATCCAGTCCTTCTAATTGACTATTGCAACTGGACTTTTGGTTTTATTTCGTCTTCACTCACGCTGAACATAACGGTGATATCCTGGACACTTGTTTACATGAAGGAAAGGGGTGCCCAGGTGTTTGTGTGGGGGTCAGAAGGGTGCACAATTCCGAATGCCTTGACCAAAAATAAAATGCTGACCCCCTCACCGCCCCTGCCCTTTCCACCACAGACACAGGCAGTGCAGTGATCATATGAATGTCTCTTGAACCGTGGGGCCAGCAGACCTTGGTCTGTATCAACCCATGGGTGAGTAGTCACTGTCTAATGAACGAGCCAACGTGTGTGCGACTGTTTGTGTGATTCGCTCACTCCTCCATCACTTTCTTCTTGTTAATCATGATACAATAATGCCCAGTAAAGCAAAGCACGCTGGCTCTACCCCCCCCCACTGCCCCCCGCGGTTCTCAACTTACCCCAAGGGGTACGGGAATGCTTATGCAGGGGTACGCAGAGACATATCATTTTCGTTTATAACAACCAAGAATTTGAAGAAGGGTACCGGCGGATTAACTTTCTCACCCTTTGGGGTACAGTCGCGAAAAAGGTTGAGAATCGTGGGCCTAGATTAACACATGTTGA
This sequence comes from Bulinus truncatus, assembly GCA_021962125.1. Lineage (NCBI taxonomy): Eukaryota > Metazoa > Mollusca > Gastropoda > Planorbidae > Bulinus > Bulinus truncatus. The sequence continues at coordinate 4,035,608 of JAGDYQ010000077.1, read as the reverse complement.
TAAGATTGGCAATTTAAAATAACATCTCTCCTATTTTTTACCCCCCTTTACTTGATTAGTTTGTACGTTCAAATGCGTGAAGCTGGTAAAGCTTGAACTTTATTGCCATAAAGATAATCAACATTCCGGATTTATTTCCCTTCACGTAGGCGAGCAGAAGTACGCCGGTTGATTGTATCTCAGACTTGTATTAAACCAATCTAAATTTCATCTTCCTTATAATAATATTGTTATAAAAACAGCCTTTGGAATGATCTTGGTTGATTGTCCTCGTGACATGTCATCTATCTCGAACTCTGGATTCAATATGAACATTTTTTTTTGTACCGTATGTATCTTGTATTTTGTTTACCGTGTGTATCCTGTTTTTGTTTACCGTGTGTATCCTGTATATTGTTTACTGTTTTGTTTACCGTGTGTATCCTGTATTTTGTTTACTGTTTTGTTTTCTGTGTGTATCCTGTATTTTGTTTACTGTTTTGTGTTCTGTGTGTATCTTGTATTTTGTTTACCGTGTGTATCCTGTTTTTGTTTACCGTGTGTATCCTGTATATTGTTTACTGTTTTGTTTTCTGTGTGCATCTTGTATTTTGTTTACCGTGTGTATCCTGTATTTTGTTTACTGGTTTGTTTTCTGTGTGTATCTTGTGTTTTGTTTACTGTGTGTATCCTGTATTTTGTTTACTGTGTGTATCCTGTATTTTGTTTACTGTGTGTATCCTGTATTTTGTTTACTGTTTTGTTTACTGTGTGTATCCTGTATTTTGTTTACTGTTTTGTTTACTGTGTGTATATGTTACTTTGTTTATGTCGGTTGGTGTATCGAAGAGAAATATTTTGATTGAAATTATTATTGTTAGTCTGATTGAAATTATTATTGTTAGTCTGCGTTTTTATCATGCATGTACTTTCTAACTTGACCGTTAGCGATTTAAAAAACAATAAAATGGGCAAACTAGTTTACATCACTGCTTAAGTCTGTTTACTGTTGCCATTGGTGACTCATAATTTTTTTCTAATGCAGGATTCAGAGCGGAGGGTTAGATTACCTGATTTGGGCAAAATCCCAGGACTTGTAAATGTCCAATGTGAAGAATGTGAAACTTTAGCCAACTATGTTGATGCATGTCCGTGTACTTTCTGTTTAAAAAAAATGGCAACTGTTTGTTTGTTAGGAATGTTGAAGAGCTCTCGGAACTTGGCAATTCTTGACCCACTTTTGTGTCTTCTTTTGTTGTCTCCATTGATGTGTCGGTGTGGGAGACGAAAAAACAAACTTGTGAATGAGTCAATGGTGGCTCTGAAGGTGGAGATGTTTTCACGTGCCCCATTGAGGTTATGTGTCCTGAAAGCTGATTGGCCCTTGTCCTATTGTTGTGTTTGGTTGGTTGGTTTTAGGTCAAGTATACGTGTTAAATGCAATGTATTTTATTTTCACGAACTTTAAAAGTAATGTCTGCATTAAACACTGACCAGTGGTCAGACGAAGTCATCACATGAAGATAAAATAACAGCTAACAACAAAAATTATGTAAGTCGTTAAAAATACAAACCATACAGCAGCTCTGCATCATAGAACGCGCGCCCACATAATAGCCTTACCGTTATTGACCAATCACAGATTAATAACATTAATGTAGAAAAGAATACTGGGCAGACAATGAAGCTCTTCTACATTAACTATCGTTACTAGAAATGACTTAAATGTTGATGTGTGGCGCTTTGGTAGCGAGATGGATTTTCATTGCTGTTGCCCGATCTGCAATCAGTAGAGGCTTCGGGCTCGACTTCCGGCGTGTCCAGTCACCTACCTTTGTCTCTCGTTGTGTCGGCGTAGCAGTTCCACTATCTGCGGGGAGGGGGGGGGGTAAAGGAATGGCAATAGCCAAACCGTTTCATACGTCGTGTATAGGATTTAAGAGAAACATATCTCATCCTGTCTATGAAAAAAAGAAAGTCCGCTGAAAAATCAAAATAAATAATAAAAATACAGAGCCAGTATATCACCCCTGCTAAAGGTTGGTCTTGTGATCATAACACGCTTCTTGTCATTACCTGCCTCCGCCAGGCTGGTTACACCCAGCGGGCACTGTTACACCTATGGTATTCACCGGCGGCGGAACGAAATAGTTTAAGGGGGGGGGGGGGGCAAAGTCAAAATTCAAGGGGGGGGGGCAAGACAAAATATGACCGAAAGACAAATTTTACCCCCTTAATTCAATAATAGAATATAGTAATTATGTAGCAAGTATTTAATCGATATTATTAAAAAATAATATATTAAAAAAAATAAAAATGAACATTGAGCACTTCTGTCGTCAACTGATTCGTAATGTCAGTTTGTTTACAAATCTAATAGTGAAATTAGATCAGAAAATTACTGATAATTATCCTGAATGATGATGAACATGAAACTGAAACCGGAAACGGGAAACTCAATAAACAAAAAGTAATTTATGAAAAGATAATAAATAATTGTATTTTCTTTAAAAATTACATTTGCCGTCATTCGGTAGATGACAATACTTCTCTATACTTATAAGACGCATTTGCTGTCTGTCTGTCTGTTCCCTTAAAACTCAAGATCAAGACAACCAAATAACGTGAAATTTGGTACACATACACAAAATTACATGGGGAATGTTCTTAAACAGATTTCGTTCCATCTCAATGGGTACTTTAATTGTAATTAATTATTTTGGATATCAAAGACATGAACATTGGCAAACTTTTACCCCGATTTCAGGTTTTACGAGGTTCTCTCCCACATAGCTAACTTACTATAAATATGATCGGTACGGGGAACCAAATATCACTTTACTTACTATATTATTAAATTCCATTTTTTCATTCATAGGAATTGTCATCTTTTGCTACAGTCATGCCTAAGAGAGAGAGAGAGAGAGAAAGGGAGGGAGTGAGAGAGAGGGGGGAGGGAGGGAAAGAGGGAGGGAGGGAGAAAGGGAGGGAAGGGGAAAGAGAGAGAGGAGGGAACTGCAAAAAATGTTGTGTATCACATTGATTTAAGATAAATGTACCCTTTTATTGCATGCAAATAAACCCTTTTTTACGCGTCTTATTTTAAATCTTAATTAAACGTCAAATTACGCTTCTTAAATAAACAGAAAACCTTATTTTAAACCCGGGAAAAGCCGGGTACTTGCAACTAGTTTTAAAATATGCCACAACAACTCTCAATAATGTGATTACTGTAAAATGTAAATTAATTATAATTTCTTTCAAATATTAAATTTAAGAAATAAATCAAATGAATTATGAAAATGATACATATAAACTAAAATGAATTACAAAGTTAAAAAAGTTCAACAAAGTTAAAATTTTAGGGGGGGGGGGCAGACTGGAAATTCAAGGGGTGGGGGCGCCGCCACCCCTTAAAAGTTTTAAGTGATGGTATTACATCGAGTTGTCTTATCGTCTGCCACATGTTCAAATGTATCAGGCTGTGAAGGTTGTGATGTAGACTGCGCCAGAGGTCGTTGAACTGTTAAGACTTCTGCTGGTGTTTATTTTTAAAACACCCTCATCCGTTTTTTTTTAAATACCGTGAGTTAAATAATGTAATTACCGCTTAGTAATTTCACTCTGTAATGTATGTGTGGGTGTGCTTAATTTAATGCGCAGTTTACACATTACGTTCTTATGTTTTAGATTCTATATACAAGTCGGTGCTGATTGGTGTAAACATTCTAAGACAGAGAGAAGTGCAGATAATAAATACATTGAACATTTCGTTTCAATCGATAGTAAGTAAGTCCGTTAACAATTTGTGAAACCCGAAGCCGACACTTCCTTCCTTATGAATCAATGTAAATTTAATCGATTCGTCATAGCCACTCCAAAACACATGTACTCGTAAATTGGAAGGTAGTTACTCAGGTCCGTAGCGTGCGGGGGGGGGCCTGGGGGCCGGGTACTCCCGGCGTTTTGTCTGGCCCCGTCTGCTTGTTTGCTCTACTTAGTAACATTTATTTCCTGCCCCCCCCTGCTATTGGCCTGGCCCCTGCTGTAGAATGCCTGGCCCGTGCTGTAGAATGCCTGGCCCCTGCTGAAGAATTTTCACGCTACGGGGCTGTAGTTACTGGAACTATTTCTCTTGTCCCCGATATAAACTAAAAGTCTAAAAGTAGTAAAAGTCAGGAATGAGGAAATCCGACATGATTCCCCCCCCCCAACCATCATTACAGCATTCATCTCTCCACATTCCAGAGTTCAGTTTCTTAGTCGTTTGCCTGTTCTATGGATGGACACAGTAATAAAAGGACTGGATGAACCATTATGGTCATATTTGAGTGGGCAGACGGGTGGTCGAGCGGTGCAGAGCGCCTGACTGTCGACATGTGGGCTTCGGGGTCAATTATCGGTGGGAACTAAGGGACTTGGTCCAGGTCCTTGTGTAAGTTGGAAGCAAGTCCCTCAGGTCCACCCAGATCTACAATTCACCTGACTGGTGACACCATTAGGGCTGAAGGAACTTTTTTTTTTAATATGGCTATAGCCTTTAGTCCCTTGAAAAAGTATAACCTAGACGGGTTCTCTGTGATCTTTGCCGCTAATTTATTTATGGGAAAAACTACTTGAAATCTGTATAACATTGGCTACAGCCTTTCAACAAATATATTTTTAATCTGCATAGTTTGCAGACAGACATTTTCAACTGCAGTTGAAGTCTTCACAGTGATTCAATCAATCAGGTGAAACCTTGATGCGTACTGTCAAAATTAAGTCAGTAATTTCAGAACCGCAACTCCAAAGCTGGTGAGATTTTTTTGTTTAAAGAGAACGGAAGTTTTGACTGTGACCTGGAAACTTTCGGAGTTCAAACGTGAATTCCTACCATTGAATAAACGATGAATGAACTATCTACACCAGTGGCCCCCAACGTTTTTCTCGCCACAGACCGGTCAGCGTTTGATAATTTCACAGCGACCCGGTGGAAAGAGGGGGGGGGGTGATTATTTCTCGTCCATGGAAAGTCGCACACACCCGAGAGAAATACACCACAGTAAAAAAAAAAGGAAATAATTTTATGTTTCTTGGGCGGCCTAGTACCAGTACCCGGGGGTTGGGGACCTCTGATCTACACAAATCGCGGCTGGTAAAGCTGTGAGTGATATTTGAAACTGTTGAACATATTAGTCTGTTGTAGAAAATACCGACGGCTTCATGGTGACTTAAGATTTTTCATTGGTGAATTTTGTTTAAAAATAAATAAATACATGCCTACTATTGATGAAAGAGTGTGAGACCAATTAAAATATGTTCCAATACTGAGCCAGCACTTCCGTCTGGTTTTGACACCCATATCCACTAACTGTAAAGGAGAAATAACGTTTTGTGTGTGTGTGTGTGTAACGTGATCGACACATATTTACATTACACACATATTTCTGCACTGTCCGTTGAAAGTGATCTTGTCATTATTCTGAACTGTGGCGATATTTTTTATAACTTGGCCAACACTGAGTCTGGGAAAAAGGTAGTTTTGGACAAATACACGGATGTACTTATAGTACAAGTCTGTCATTTTAAAATAAATTTGGATTATCTCCCATTAGTGATAGTCGTGGCTCTATTGATGATAATCATTTAGCATACAGCAACCTCATTCCGGCCCTGAGTAAATAAAAAATGATAGTAAAGAGACACACCATAGTCAATTTAAGAACTGAAAGAAAGTCTGAAAATAATAAAAAAAAATGTGTGTCTTTCTCGAGGAGTTGAGTGTTGCTTCCAGTTGGCCAGTTGTTCCTCGGGTTCATCTGCAATGTGTCTTTTTACAAGAACTTTAAAGGGTGGCTCTGAAAATGGTTTTTAAGTGATTTTTGCGTGATGGTCTCATTAACTATTTTTATTTTAGAGCATTTTCGAAAAAAAATACTCTATTGTCCCCGTTTTGTCTATCTGCATGTCCGTAATCACCCTAGATCTCAACAACCATAAGTTCTAGACCCATGATGTATATATCATTTTGTAGGTTTTGGCCTGCCTTGTGTGCATCAAAAGTCCATTTCGCGATAGGACCTCTGAGGGCCGAAAAAGGGGGCTTATTAAGTACCGTTTTTTATTATATAAGCTATATTAACAAAGGAGCGCCCTATATCTCAGCAACCATAAGTCCTAGACCCATGATGTATATATCATTTTGTAGGTCTTTGCCTGCTATGTGTACATCAAAAGTTCATTTCGCGATAGGACCTCTTTGGGTCGGGCTTCATGGTTCATAAAGGGCTTATATATTATATATAGATTATAAGCTAAACAAAGGGGCGTAATCATTATTTATTTTTGTAACAGTTATTAAACATGACTTACTTCCCTCTCTATTTATACATGAAAATGCTCTTAAACGTCCTGTTTTTACAGGCTTAATTTTTGCTTGTTTTTTTTTTTTAAACGGCTCCGCCGGAACTTGTTAATGATAAAAAGCCCGTGTGACATTTTCAACTGGGTGACCCCCCCCCCCTCCCCGTTCGAGGCATCATTGAGGCCGATAGAGAGA